>APFE030091786.1:0-87331 GCA_000404065.3 Pinus taeda
CTTTCTCTCTTTTTTGAAGTTTGACATGAAGAGCAGAGGTATAAGGCTTGACAAGGAGGATAATATGACTATTGATGGAGCCATATTAACTGCAGATAGTCATGGTGACAAATTTCAGTGTAACAGTATGCCTACATCAACGAATCTAAATGTGCTTCCATTGGGTTTGTACAATATGCTTCTAGGTATGGATTGGTTGTACCTTTGCAGGACTAAGGTGGATTGTTATGAAAAGGCTATTGAGTTCTTGGATGAAAATGGGGAACAAAGAATCTTGCAGGGAAAGAAGAAGCCTACATCAGTTAGAATGGTCACAACTATGCAAGCAAAGTGTAGTTGTAGGAAAGGGTGTGTTATTTGCAGTGCTTGTTTCTAGTGATAAAGGTAAGGATATTGAGGATGTAGAAGTCTTGAAGAGGTATCTGGTTTTACAGTAGTTTCAGGATGTATTCCTAGCAAAGATTCCAAAGTTGTCGCCTATGAGGGAAGTAGAATTTTTATTGAGTTGATACCAAGGGCAACACCAACATCAAACACACCTTACATGATAAGCACTCCAAATATGGTTGAATCGAAGTTTTAGTTGAAGGAAATGCTTGATAAGGGATACATTAGGCCAAGTGTGTCTCCTTGGGGTGCACTAGTGTTGTTTGTGAAGAATAAGGATGGTACTCTCAGGTTATGTATTGACTATAGGTAGTTCAACAAGGTGACAATTAATAACATGTACCCTTTGTCGAGGATCAATGACTTGTTTGATTAGTTGAAGGGAGCAATGATGTTCTCAAAGATTGATTTGAGATCAAGATATCATCAGGTACACATCAAAGAAGAGGACATCTACAAGACTTATTTCTGGACGAGGTATGGGCATTATGAGTTTGTTGTGGTTCCTTTTGGTTTGACTATTTCTCCAACTACTTTCATGTGTCTGATGAATAGTATATTACGTCCTTATCTGGACACGTTTGTGATTGTATTCATTGATGATATATTGATATATTCTAAAAATGAGGAAGAGCATGCCAAACACTTAACAACAACACTGAGATTACTAAGAGAGCATCAATTGTATGGCAAGCTAGTAAATGAAATTTTCAAACATAGGTACATTACTTGGGACATGTAATGGGAAATTTCAAGGAATGTGGATGATGTTAGATCATTCATGGGGTTAACAAGTTATTACAAGAGGTTCATCAAGAACTTCTAACGGATTGCCTATCCTATTTCATCATTGTAGAGGAAAGGAAAGAAGTTTGAATGGATAGAGGAATTTGCAACTAGTTTTGAGTAGTTGAAGCAATTGCTTACAAATGCTCCAGTTCTAAGATTGCAGATCCAGATAAAGAGTTCATGGTGTGTGCAGATTCTTGAAAAAGAGGATTTGGTGCAGTTTAAATGAAGGAGAGATAGGTGGTATGTTATGAGTTAAGGAAATTGAATGAGCATGAGCAAAACTATGTGATGCATGATTTTGAGTTGCCAATAATCATCCATGCATTGAAGATGTGAATACACTATCTTCTTGGCAAGAGGTTCATCTTGATGAGTGATCATAGTGGACTGAGATACTTGTTTGACCAATCTAATCTGAATGTGAGGTAAGCGAGATGGTTGGCCACACTTAGTGAGTTTGATTTTGAGATCAGGGACATCAAGGGTAAAAGGAATTAGGTTTCATATGCTCTTAGCAGAAGAGTATAGATAAATCATATAGCAACCATGAGTTCATAAGGGACAAATTTACAGGATTAGATCTTACATGCAAGACAACAAGATGACATGTACAAGGATCTTAAGCACAGGTTACAACAACAAGATACAGGTGAAAAGGATGTGTACTATCATCTCACAACAAACAATTTGGTTAGATTTAGGGACAAGATCTATGTGCTGGACAACACTGAGCTCAAGAACTTTATCTCGAGGGAATTTCATGTTAATCCATATTCAGGTCATCCAGGATATTAGAATACTTTGACAACTGTGAATAATTTTTACTATTGGTTGAATTTGAAGAAAGAGGTAGCTAAGTTCTTTGCAATGTGTTAATATTTTCAACAGGTAAAAGAAGAGTGTAATCATCCATGTAGGTTACTACATTCGATTATTATTCCAGAATGGAAATAGGAAGTCATTTCTATGGATTTAATCATAGGTTTTTTGAGGACATCTAGACAACATGATTCCATCATGGTTGTGATTGACAAGTTTCCCAAGGTAGCTCACTTCATAGCGGTTAAGTCTACACATTCAAATAGTGAGGTAACTTAGGTCTTCATTAGGTAGATAGTGAGGTTGCATGATATTATTAAGAAGATTGTATGAGACAGAGATGCGAAGTTCACTTCCAGGTTTTGGAAGGAGTTATTTGTAGGTTTGGGTAAAGATTTGGCCTTCAGTATAACTTATCATCTGCAAATAGATGGACAGACAAAGAGGGTCAACATGATTCTAGAAGACATGTTGAGAATGTAAGTTATGCACCAATAGAGGAGGTGTGAGGAATATCTTCCATTAGTTGAGTTTTATTACAACAATGAGTATCAAGAGTCACCAAGGATGATCCCATTTGAGGCACTTTATGGGTGAAGTTGTAATACTCCTATCAGTTGGAGTGATCTAATTAACAGGGTACTGATAGGAGCAAACATGTTGGTAGAATTGGAATAGGAAATGTAGGTTATCAAGAAGAATCTAAAGGCAGCATGGGACAGACAAAAGATTTATGTAGATCAACTCAAGACACTTAAGGAGTTTCAATTTGAGGAGCACATGTATTTGCACATCAAGCCCAAG
This sequence comes from Pinus taeda, assembly GCA_000404065.3. Lineage (NCBI taxonomy): Eukaryota > Viridiplantae > Streptophyta > Pinopsida > Pinales > Pinaceae > Pinus > Pinus taeda. The sequence goes on from APFE030091786.1 coordinate 2,803, forward strand.
AGGAGATCCTTGAGGATTAGATCATGTACCAACTTGGCACCTCAGTATTGCAGGCCTTTTGAGATCCTTGAGAGGATTGGAACAATGCCCTACAAACTTGCATTGCCCCCGACATTGAATTCCCATGATATTTTCCATGTGTGATTGCTTAAAAAGTATGTGAAATATGTTGATCATGTGATTGACTTGTTTGTATTGTAGGTGGATCCAAAAGGAGAATTCCAGCTGGAAACTTAGTGCATTTTGCAGCAGAAACAAATCATGCTCCATAAACGAGCAAGTTAAAGTGCAGTGGAAGCACTTTGGGCCCGATGAAGCTACATGGGAGATGACTGATCAAATGTGGGCTATGTATCCTTCATTATTTTCCGATTGAGGCAAAGAAGTTTTGGTATATGTACATATTTACATATGGTTGTTATTGTAAATATTGCAATGAACTGTGTTATAAAGCTCTAATAATCAGTATGGTTATCATGTTGGTATTTCTTTTCAAGAGATTGTTCATTGTAAATAATACATTAAGCTAAGTTATAAAGCTCTATGGGAAATATGCTTTAGTTTTCAATGATTTTGCTAGTTGTAGGTGTCATAGAACATATAGGACGGTGTTCCCCGAAGGGGGAGGGGTTTGTAACAACCCCAGGTTAAAAGTTTATGTAATAAAGTTAATAAAGGCAAAATAAGACCAAGGTCACGGGACATGTATTCCAAGTTAAATGTTGGGAAAAACATCCTAGTGAGTGTTCATTTTGATTTATTATGGCTAAGGAAATTGGCAAAGGCATTTGTAAATGCAAAGAGACATTCATTGATATTTATTTACGCAAATAAAGGAAATTAGGAGAAAAGGAAGATGAAAGATCATAGGTTTTCATGAGAGGAACATAGAGGAAATTGAAGAAAATAAAGGCTTCAATAATAAAAAGGCACATGAGGACTAGTTCATGACTTTTTTATAGTTCAATTTTGGAGCTCTCTCTACTCTCTCTCACACTTAGATAATTCTTGGAGCACTCTAGCATTTGGGAAAGAAAGCAGAGCGACGCAAAGGAAGGACAAGGAAAGCAAAGGACAAGCAAGGAAAAGTTGGATCAAGCAGTTTCAACAGGAATACTTGCAGGTAACAGGTTGCATGTGTGATTTCCTATCTGGTTTGTGAATGCATGGTACATGCATGTATGTATTTGGTTCTCTTGTTGTCATTGCCATGAGTTTTTCCAGATGTGACAATGGTTTCAACCTTGCCCTGCCATTTTCGGATAGCCATTATGTGATGGGATTTTGTCATTCGGTTGAGCTTTGGATTGCAAGATGGTTTTGGAGTCAGTTGAAGTGGTCTCCGGAAAATTCCCAAGGGCCTAGGAATCCCTTGACTAGTTTTGGAGGGATTGCGGTAAAGGTTGAGGGTGGAGACAAGAAAATTCCTCAAGGTATTTGTGAAGAAATCCATAGGCCCAAGCTTGTTTCGGGCCTAGGAATCCCTTGACTGATTTTAGCAGGATTGCAGTAAAGCCTAGTGGTTTATGTATTGTTTTGGGCCTAATGATCCTTTTACCGATTTTGGCAGAAATGTAGTAAATCCTGAGGGTGGAGGTGGTTTCATCTTCGGGAAGCCCTGGTTGTTTTTGTCTTAAGTCCCACGTTCATGCTTGGAATATGACATAGGGGTGATTCGTTGAAAGAAAATTTTGGTTCAACTCAAACTATGGTTGGGTGGTACGTGGAATTCCCTAACCTGGTTGGCTTTTGCGTATGTTAATAAGAGCTCTTTTCCTCTTGTATTTCACGAGTAATGGTACTTGTTATTATGTGGTTTTGATGGCTATTCTATCATGGTTATTCTTCTGGTTATATGATGGTTATAAGCATGGTTTCATAACATGTTCTAGCTACATGTTTTGATTGGTTGATGAATGGTTATTGGATGCATGAGTTAATAAGTGTTATTGCAGTTATTATGAGAGGGAATTAGACCTTCTCGATGATTCTCAGATAAGTATCATACCCTTATGTTTAGATATGGATTCGTGACCTATAGATTACATGTTCTCAATATGTTGACGAAATGACTATCATGGTTAGGCCTGGTTGGGTCAAGTCTTTGATCAATTTTTGTATGAGTGGCTTTGTCTTTATGTCATTTATCATTCTAGAAAGTCTCATTGAGTTCGAGGTAGTGGTCTGGAGGCTGACATGGAATTTAGGCTCATAATCTAGGACCGCACACTTTGAACTAAACATTTTAGGTCACAACTGCTACCTGGTAGACTTATGCATGCAGCTGGAGGCCCTCAACCGCATGGAGGCCTTGTCATGCATGCGAATAGAAGTCCATGTAAGTAAAAGGGCATTCTGACTTAGGATTTGGGCACTGGGAGTGGTTGTTTAGCTCCTGGGTGTCTTGTATCTCCTAAGGAAGGTCAATAATGTTCTAGTTTGTCGATTTCGCTTCCTTAACTGTACTTAGGAGGTTGAGTCATGTCCTAGTAGCCCTCAACTCATGTCTACCCCTATAGGCCGATGAAGGTGGGTAAATATGGGAGGGGTGACTACAAAAATCCATGGTTAAGACTCTAAATCTAACTATTCAAAGATATTTATAAGATTCACTTTCAATATTGTTGCATGAATGTTTCAAAGAAATTGTAGTTTATGCAGTTTAAGTATTTATGTGTGATTTATATATGTTTTGATTGTAGATATTTAGATTTCAAAGTTTCATGTTATTTAGGCATAACATATACTTGGATTTGAGGAATTCTTTATGAATATAACATTTGGATTGACTAGTAGTCACCAAGAGTTTATAGTTCAATTTGAAGACTTTCAAGCTTTAATACCACTTAGATCATATTTTAATTTTTTGGTGCAGACACTCCTTTTGTTGGTTTAGAAAACTTTCATGGGGGATAGTTTATTGTGTTGCAATAATTTTCTTTTTTTACATTTTTTATTTTACATTATTGTAGTTTAAGAAAACCCCCTTCTCTATCTATGTGTGTGTTCGTGGCTTTTTCCTTTTTTTTTTTTTTTAATTGGGCTAGAAACTATGTTCTTATGTACATATTGGACAACTATAAACCTATAGGGATTGGACATTTTTTTGTATGTGAATTCCATTTTTTGTCCACTTTATGATAAGATTTTGTTATTCTCTTGACCTGTGAGAAGATGGCAGAATACCAAATATGCGAAGAAATACAACCCAGAACACAGAACAAAATGAGAAATAACATCATGTATTTTATTATTCAGAGATGAAAGCAATGTTCACTTGCCTCTTCGAGGGGGCAACCTCCAATAGAGCAGGGATTGATTACAGAATAAGACATGACGCTCCTCAATGGGGAGTCTCTATCCTTTATATAGGATTCATACATGCAATATCATGGGTCAGTACCATGGTTCTATTAATACCATCTATCTAATACCATGGCGCATTTGTAACTAACTGTGGTCCGTTTCTTTAAATGTCGGTCAACCTCTTACAATTATTAATATGAGCTTTATTGACTCTTTAACTAACTATAATTATGACTCGACCCTATTAGATAAATAAGGGGGTTAGGGTTGGACCCTAACATGACCTCCCCCATAAAAACAACCTTGTCCTCAAAGCTGACGCTGTGGAAACTGTTGAAGAATAGTGGCTGGTTCCCAGGTTGCATCATCTCGAGAGGTGTCTTTCCACTTGACGAGGACTTCCTTAATCATGTGGTCGCATGTGTGCCATTATCGCTTGTCAAGAACCTGGTCAGGTTGGAGCCAGATTGAACCTTCTTCATCCAATTTTGGTAGACTGGTTTGAATTCTGCAATTGTTCCCTACCACTTTCTTGAGGCATGAGACATGGAAGATGAGATGGATTTTTGCAGTAGGTGGCAAGGCTAACTTGTAGGCTACTTCTCCAATGCAATGAAGTATTTGATACGGTCCATAGAATTTTGGAGATAATTTCTAACGACCCTTGTATTTGAGTGATGTTTGCTTGTATGGTTGCAGCCTCAAGAATACCTGATCCCCTTCTTGAAATGTACGCTCTGAACAATGTTGGTCTACTTGTTGCTTCATGCAATTCTAAGCTTGATGGAGATTATCTTTGGGGTGGGCGAGCATGGTTGCATGGTTTTGCAGGAGTTGATCCACTACTTGTACCTTAGAGCATCCATGGATATAATAAGTAGGTGAAGGGGGGAGTTGACCATAAATTACTTCATATGTAGTCATCTTGGTGGTGGCATGATAGTTAGTATTATACCACCATTCGACTAGAGGTAACCATTGTACCCATAGATGTTGCTTTTCTGAAGTGGAACACCTGAGATAGGTATCCAAACATTTGTTGACTGCTTCAGTTTGTCCATCAGTTTGGGGATGATAGGAAGTATTGAGTTGGAGTTGGGTGCCTTGTATCTTGAAAAGTTCCTGCCAAAAGTTAATGGTGAAGGTCGGGTGATGATTAGACACAATGGAAGTAGGCATGCCATGCAATTTGAAGATTTGGTCCATGAAAGATTGAGCCACCAAAGTGGGTGTAAAACTGTGGGGTAGGGCACAAAAATGAGCATACTTAGAAAGTCTATCCACAACCACCATGATGATTGACTTGTTGCCTAACTTCAGAAGACCAATAATGAAATCCATAGAAACATCCATCCATATTGAGGTAGGTATGGGCAATGGTTGTAAAGTGCCTGGGGACTTGACTGTTTCTCCTTTGTGGTGTTGACACACATCACATTCAGCTACAAAGGTAAGAATGTCATTTTTCATGCCTGTCCAAAAGAAGGAACGACGAGTGCGAGCACAAGTCTTTTGAAAGCCTGAATGGCCTGCAGTGGGAGATGAGTGCAACTCTGCCAAAATGTGCCTTTTGAGGGTGGATGTCGGTGATATCACTACCTTGTCCTTGTAGCAAAGAATCTCATCCTTCCAAGAGTAGACCGCTGTGGAATTTGGATTTGCTTGCAAATTATGAATGAGTTGGGAGAGCGAAGGATGTGAAAACCATTCTTTGCGAACTTCTTCAATCCACTCTGGAATGGAAAGAGAGATTTCTAGCAGGGTGTTGTCCTCCTCAAATTGGTGTGATAAAGCATCCGCTACGAAATTTTCGCACCCTTTCTCGTAAATTATCTCATAATCATATCCCAACATTTCGGCTAGCCATTTATTTTGCTGTGGCAAGGATAGGCATTGCTCCAAAAAATATTTAAGACTTTGATGGTCTGTGCAGATTTGGAAATGCCACCCTAATAAGTATGGTCGCCAGGTATCCACTGCATGTAAGATGGCCATCATCTCCTTCTCATAGGTAGATTGTCCCAAATGTTTCCCACTTAGTTGTTAGCTAGTGAAGGCCAAGGGTCGACCTTCCTTCATTAAGACAACTCCAATACCCGTACCTGAAGCATCACAAAAGATTTGTTGAAGTTGAGTAGTGCCAATACGGGAGTGGAACACATGACATGTTTGAGAGCTATAAACACCTATTGTGCTTCATCATTCCATAAGAATGAATTTTTCTTGAGAAGGTGAGTGAGGGGTCTAGCAATGCGACCATAATTGTGGACAAATTTGCGATAGTAACCGGTGAGACCCAAGAATCCTCTCAAACTCTTCAAGGTCTTTGGTTGGGGCCAATCCTGCATTGCCTGGATCTTTTTGGGATCCACCCTGACACCTTCACGCCCCACAATGTGGCCCAAATACTCGACTTCTTTCATGCCAAAAGAGCACTTGGACAATTTGACAAATAATTTATGCATCCCGAGCAGTTGCAAGAGTAGGTCTACACGCTGAAGATGTTTTTCTCAAGTGAGACTGTAGATGAGAATGTCATCAAAGAAAACAAGGACAATTTTTCTGAGATATGGTTTGAGAAGATGATTCATGAGGCTCTGAAAAGTGGATGGGGCATTACAAAGACCAAATGGCATGACCAGGAATTCATAATGGCCTTCATGAGTTCGGAAAGTAGTCTTCGGAATGTGTACTTCTTTCATGCAAATTTGGTGATAGCTTGAGCAAAGGTCTAGCTTAGTAAAGAATTGAGCCCCATTTGGTTCATCCAACAAATCATCAACAACCGGGATGGGGAATTTATCTTTGACTGTCAGCTTGTTGAGGGCCCTGAAGTCTAGACACATACGCTATTGCCCATCTTTCTTGAGTACCATGACCACATGCGACGAATAAGGACTAATGCTAGGATGAATGGCACCGGCTTCCATGAGTTCCTTGATGATTTTTTCAACTTAATTATTTTGGGCAAAAGGGTATCTATATGGGTGTACATTCGGTGGTTGTGCCCCTGGGACCAAAGTAATGCGATGATCATGTTCCCCTCTTGATGGTGGAATCTCATGAGGTTTGTCAAAGACCTGCAGATGGATATTTAAGACCTGTTGCATCTCAAGATGAATATGAAGAGTAGGGGGCTCGAAGGCCTTATGGCATTAAATTGGCTGATAACTCCATGGTGGCCCTTTTTTAACAACTTTTCCATCTGATGCGAACTGAGGATAGAAGGAGTACCTGCTTGGAGCCCGTGAAGGGTATGCATGTGGTCATTCTGCTTAAAGCTCATATATAACTCCTGGAAATCCATTGTGATTGGGTCGAGTGTGCGGTGCCATTAAGCACCCAAGACAAAGTCACACACACCCATGTTGATGGCAAACATGTGGGTCTTTAGGTGGTAATCTCCCATCTGAATTTTGATATTTTCAGAGCGACCGTCACATTTCATTGTCCCCCCATCAACAATCTATACTTGGAAATTAGAGACTGCTCTGACAAAATAATGCACAGCTTCTGTGACTCTCTTATGGATAAAGTTATATGTTCTGCCACTATCAATCAAGACTACTACAGCTCGATGTTTAATAAAACCTCTGATTTTGAGAGTTTGGGGAGAAGAAATGGTGAGATAACTGGTTCTTCTAGTGTAGCTGGGAGCTCATTGTAGGATGGCTCTTCCTCATATGAACTGTGATTAGTAGCATCAATTTGAAAGAATTTGGGTTCCTTGCATTTATACTCCGGGGAGTATTTGTCATCACAGTAGTAACACAATCCTTGCTTTCTTCTTTCTGCCATTTCTGTTGGTGACACCTTTTGAACCTTAAGTGTTTGGGTAGTGCCCGGAGCCTGGGTGGGGCATCCCTTGGCTATGAAACTTGGACGAGGCAACTGGGCTGCTAAATCACGTTCCACTTCGTGAGCCGTTGTGTAATCTTCTAGTCATGTGGTGGGTGGTGCATCTAGATGTGAGCTTTGATCCAGGTTATCTTTTGTTTATAGATGCATGAAAAGAATTACACAAACAATTTGTAGCTTAACCAAAGAGAAACTTAAATGTGCACATGTGAGAAGAAGAAGAAGAAACACATAAGCATGACAATAAGACAATAAGCTTGATAACGGAGTTCGTCCCTCTTGGACTGCGTCTCTGGGCCCTGCTCGATCAATGAGGAGGCCTTCATTCATTAAAAAAATGGCATCAAAGAAGTACATTCATCAATTTACAAATGGAGCATTATACCTCCATGTTGAAAAGTGCCCGAAAATTGGAAAGCTCTGTTGCAGAAACTGATACTGTCAATGGATTCCCATAGCTGAGAAGTGTAAAATCCATATAAAACTTGTCCAATTCTGAGATTGGACCAAAATCACCCTCCTGAAAAAATTCTGCTAAAGCAAAGTTCCACCGGTGTTTATGAGTGCTCAAAGTTCCACCACCTGGTCTCGAAATTCGTGCCGCTAATCCCCTCTCGGCAAAAAAAGAATGGACGGATTAATTTATAATATGGTTATGGGTTGTTTTTATCAAACCGATATTTACCAACCCAATTACTAAACTTTAGCCCACATAATATACATATATTATTTTATTACTGTTGTTGGTATCAGAGCCAGTAACGTCTGGTTCTAAAGGTTGGTACTCAAACATCTCTTTCATTCCCACAGAATGGATTCATTCAGAAAGTCTGTCTCATTCCGAGAGCTTGAAGAAAATTCTCTTCCAGAAAACAATATGCTTAAAGACATGTTTGAAAGTAATTCAAACAGAACTTTGAATTTTGTAGAAAAGACATATGAAGAAAGTCAGCCGTCTGCCAGATGGGCTCTCCTAGATATTACACCCTCAGAAGTTTATAGTGACTTATCTCCGTTTCACTTAATTGCTGCCTCTAGGATAAGTATTAAAGAGTCAGTCAGTCAAGTAGAAGAAAACTCAGATAGTATACAAACTATCCAACTTCTTGACCCTAAATCTCTACAAGCAGAAGCAAAAAGATTGAAAACAAATTATGTACATCTTGGTTGCATTAGAGTCGGTATTAATCCTTTAGTTCATAAAGGGTTGAACACTTTTGTGCTTGCAACAGTCAGAGATCTGATGCACAACAAATATACAGACTCTATCATTGGTGGAATTGTTGCTCCATTGTCCGATGGCCCTGTCTACTTCGACTGTTATCCAAATTTCTCTGTGTATACTTTTGATGAAACTATCCAGGATATTCTACAATTGCAAATCCATACTACTGGATTTGATATGAAGAAAAAGAGAAATAACATAGCCATCCAGACAAAAGCCTGTCTTAGACACACTAACACTCTGTGGCCAGCCATCCGGCATACCCCAAGCCGAAATTCAAAGTCAAGTGTTGTTGTGAAAACAGATCCAAAGAATCAAAAAGTTGAACATCAATTGATAAAATGGGAAACTTTAGAATTCCCAAAACATTGGACTGTTAATCATTCCAGGCCTCAACTTCCAATGAATATTACTTCCGCCAATATCACAGAAAATGCTTCTTGCGCAGTTATATCTTTTCCACGAAGATCAACCATCGATCGTCAAGGAATAGAAGCTGCCTGCAAAATGTCAAAATATTACAGAGATCCCTCTACTGTAGATACTGCTTGTTCATCATCCTCTTCTTGTCGTCACTCACAGCTTTTTGAACTTGCCCAACTTGTAAATTTTTCATCTTTAGAAGTAAAGTGTCCCGAATGTACAAACATCATCAATCTTTTGAGTCTAGCAGAACAGAATATCCATTTGCACCATAATCTCAGAACTGGCACTGCTCCTCCCTCCACTTCTATCAGTTCATGTCCAAATCCTAAATGTTCAGACATACCTTTTCCACATGAGTCTGAGCCAGATACTGATCATGTCCTCATGATGCATTCAATAGAAGAAGAAGATCCTCGGCTTACACAAATGATTTGTTTAATGAGACCTGCAAAGCCTAGATATGGATTGGGAAAATTAGAAATGTCAGAACTGATTCCTGAGTGTAGATTCAAACAGATCCCCTCTGACTACAAGAAACCTGCAGTCATGGAGATGCATAAATTCTTTGCACTCATGGATGGATGTCCAAAATCTCAGATCAGTGCACAATGGATGAAAGAAATGTTAAATTGGGATTTACTCACAAATCCCCAGGCAGATGAATTTGACAAAGGATACACCCCAGACCAGAAGAGAAAAATGGCTATAGATTGGAAAAGATATATGGAAAATAATAATGAATGGATATCTTTCTATTCCTGGAAAGATAGGGTAGCTCCTATAAATGTTCTGACTGGTAGCTCTTCCAGCAATGTTCCTGATAAACATGGGTGGACTTCACTTGATGGATTTATAGTGGAAACTTCCACTACTTTTCCCCCATATAAAGGGATAATTCTAGGAGAAAAATCCAATGCAGCCAAAGCCATTCCTCTTGTCCAGAAAGATGACAACGCCTTAGGAATTGATGGTAGAATTCAAAAGGCCAGTGAACAGATAAACTGGACAAATACTGCATTAAAAGGTCTGGAAATGAATATTGCAAAATCAGATGAAGTAAAGAAACAGATTGATGTTGTACAGTCTTCTTTTAATAGTGTAAATTCTTGTTTAAATAGCATTCAGTTTGATTCCAGCATGACTCGGTCATACACTAAAGAGTCATTGACAAAGATTGAAGAATTGGGAGAAAGTCTAGTTGGTCACATTGGCATAACTAAGACAATTCTCACTGGCTTAAATGAAAATTTTGATAAGATGCAGATCACAAAAGTAGAAAAGCCAGTCCCCAGTTCATTTTTGGTTAAGAGAAATATCCAAATAGAACATTCAATGAAAAATGTGGAAAAATTCCCTTTGTTATTTCCTAAGGAAACTAAAGAAGAAGGATCTGAAAAGATCACAATAGCTTCCTTATTCGAAGAACCAGAAGCTCAAATCCTCCCGATTTATGAGCCTCTTGAGCATAGACAGCCTCTTGAACATAGATATAACAGATACTCTGCACCTGATATAGAAGGAAAAGGGAAAATGCCTGAAGCACATACTTTTTTCCCTGATTCCCATAGAGAATGGAATATAGACAACATGAGTGTAGGCCAAATTCGTCAAATGATTGACATCATGTATACAGAATACAAACTCATGTGTTTAAGAGGAAAATCAGAAGTAGATGCTTGTAAAACTATCATTCAGTGTTTTACAGGTACTCTGCTCAGATGGTGGGAAGCAGAGTCATCTCCAAAGTTGATTGAGACCATGGAGGCTGAAGTCTTAAAAGATGAAAAGGGAGATGTAATTCACAACCAAGATGGCACTGTGACAAACAACAAGATTGGTGCCTTGACATCAATGATTCTGGAGCACTGGTGTGGCTGTGAAGTTGAAATAGCAGACAAACATGAGGTTATTCTAATGAACCTCAAATGCCATAAAATGTCTCAATATGATGATTTTCATAGAGACTGGATGCAGCGGATTTATGAAGTGAAGGATTCCAAAAATCTTCTTTGGAAACAGGTATATCTTGCTGCTCTACCTTCCAGGTTTGTTGACTATCTAAAAATGCAGGATATTTTCCAATTGCCTTATGAATCACATACATGGGGAGAAATTTATTCCCTCATTACAAAGACTCTAGTTAGCCTTTGTACCAGTTCAAGAGTCAACAAATCCTTAGAGAAATTATCTAAACTGCCAGACAGAAAATCTATCTGCAGTAAATATGGATTAACAGTTGATGATCCATTAGTTAAAAGAAGAAAGTCTAGGAAAAAGGCCAAAAGAGAATTTAAAGAGACTTTCTATAAGAATAAAAGGAATTATCCGAAAAGTAAAAAGAAATATCCCACCAGGGATAAAGCCCCAAAAAGGAAAGGATATTATCGGTACATTCCAAAAACTCACTATTATAATCCCTCTGATATTCATTTACACTCATCCAAACAGGAAAAATGGAACAAGATAACATGTTGGGTTTGTGGACAGACAGGACATACTGCTTCCAGATGTCCTCAGGGTGAAGAATCTAAATTAGAAAGAGGGAAAAAGACAGCTGAATATGCCAAGAAAGCCAAACAAGTCAAAAAGGAACATGCTAGTTCATTCTCCTGTCTCAGATGTAAGTCAAAACTACATCCCACAGAACACTGTCCAAACTTTCATATTGCCGCACAGCATCAGGTAGAAGATTCATCTCTGGACTCTTTCAGTAGTACAGATGAGGAAATACAAGTAAATGTGGGACAATTTAGTGATTCAGATACGTCAGAATGTTCTTGTTCAGATTCTGATGAATGTGTATGCCATATTTTTTACAATGACTCTGAAGTTTCTGACAGCTCCAGCGAAGAAGAACAAAGGACAAGGCCTGTCAAAGAAAAAGTCCTTATGGCATCCACTGAAGAGGAAGCTGAGATGAAAATCTTAGCCCAGATCAGAAATATGGAAGAAGGGCCAATGAAAGATCGCCTGATCGAAGCTTTCACAGACCAACTCAAATCCAAAGCTTCACGAGATACAGGTAAGAAGCCAATATTCATTGATGCTTCATATGAAAGAAATACCAAATCTTTTCAAAGGCATCACCAAAAGCTAGGGAAAATAAGATCCCTGACATTGGGAGAAGTGAGCGGTGAAATCCACCAGCTCAAATCAGAAATCTCTACTATTAAAGCACAGATAGCAGAATTGCAGAAAGGAAAAACGATCAAAACAGAAGAAGAAGAAGAAGAGTGGGATTCAAAGCACAATGAAATTGAAATTGCAGAAGGGAGACCAGATCCACATTTTGGTTTTCAGGATATGCGATTATTTACTATTACATATCAACAACATCATGTAAAGGTGAAAATCTGTATCCAAGATCAAGTATATTTTATGACTGCATTACTGGATTCTGGTGCTGATATTAACATTCTGAATATTAAAAACATCCCAGCAAAATTTTGGGTTTCTGCAGAAAGGGAAGTGGTTGGATTAGGGAACAAAAAGCTCAAATATGAAATCCCTAGAGCTTCCTTATGTTTTGATACTCATTGTGTGTACATGAAATTTGCTATTGCAGACATACCTGTTGATTGCATATTAGGTAATGTCTTTTTAGCAGCAGTAGAACCACATGGTTCTACAAGAATGAAGAATAATAAATCTGGTTATTTCATCTCCGTACCCACATCCAAGGGTACAAGAAAAAGAATTGAGCTCCCATATGTTTCTACTCCTCGGGTCTCCACAATGGTCCAAGCCATGCAAAAATTAGACAGAGCAGAATCTTTGTTAACAGATCTTAAAGATCTGAAAAGTCAGTTGAGAATTGAAGATCAGCTAAAACAGCCACAAGTTAAGAACAGGATTCTAGAACTTAAAGAAAACTTGGCAAAAAAGTGTTGTTCAGAAGAACCAAATGCTTTCTGGCACAGGAAGCAACATACAATCAGACTGCCATACAAAGAAGGATGTAAAGGTAAGCCCTGCAAAAGCAGAGCAATACCAATGAGCAAAGAATACAGAATATTGTGTCAACAAGAGATTCAGCAACTGCTTAACAGAGGTTTAATCAGAGAATCCACTAGTCCCTGGAACTGCTATGGGTTTTATGTGAATAAGAGAGCAGAACAGATTAGAGGAGTTCCCAGGCTAGTCATAAACTATAAGCCTCTAAATGCAGTCTTAGCCGATGATACATATCCAATTCCACATAAAGGAGACTTAATCAGAAGAATTGCAGGAGCAAAGATATTTTCCAAGTTTGATTTAAAAGCTGGATTTTGGCAGGTAGCTATTTGTGAGGAAGATAAATTCAAAACTGCTTTCAGTGTCCCTGCCGGACATTATGAGTGGAATGTCATGCCCTTCGGACTCAAAAATGCTCCATCTAAATTCCAGAAAGTTATGGATGACATCTTCAAACCATATTTTGATTGGATGCTTGTATATATAGATGATGTTTTAATTTTTTCTAGAAATCTTGCTGACCATTTTAAACATGTAAATATTTTTATGAACTTAGTCCGAAGGAATGGTCTTGTACTTAGCAAGAAGAAGATGGAATTATTTCAGACTTCTGTTAAATTTTTGGGACATCAGATTGCTAACGGTCAGATATCTCTACAACAGCATGCAATTGAGTTTGCAGACAAATTTCCAGATGTCTTAAAAGATAAGACACAGCTGCAGAGGTTCCTTGGATGTTTGAATTATGTAAGCAGTTTCTACCAAGACTGTGCTAGTGACAGAAAATTGCTCAATCCAAGAACTGGCAAAAATCCTCCCCCATGGACAGAAAAGCACACCAAAGCAGTTCAGGAAATCAAGGCAAAGGTAAAATCATTGCCCATTTTATATATTGCAGATGATGAAGCTTTCAAAATTGTAGAATCTGATGCCAGTGATATTGGTTGGGGTGGAATCCTGAAACAAAGGATTGGTGAAGAAGAACAAGTGGTTCAGTTTGCCTCAGGTGTCTGGAACCCAACTGAACAGAAATATTCTGTTATTGAGAGAGAGGTAAAAGCTGCTTGGAATTGTATCAGTAAATTTGCAGTTTATCTTATTAACAAATCATTTCTTCTCAGAACAGATGCCTCAGCCTTGAAGAAAGTCTTGTCTAAAGACATCAAGAAACCAGAAGAAGCAAAGTTTGCCAGATGGAAAGCATTATTTGCAAATTTTGATTTTTCTGTTGAGCACATTAAAGGAGAACAAAATTGCCTCCCTGATTTTCTCAGCCGAGAATATCTTGAAAAAGATATTGCACAAGTCATGATGATTGTCACTGAATGGGATCCAAGCCAGAAATGTGAAGTCCTGAGAACTATCCCAGATAACCAAGACTGGGAAACATACAAAAACAGCTGGAAGCCTACATGGCAACTACGGAATACAAAAGTTCTTGATGCAGATCTCCAGCCGCATTCAGATCTTCAACATTATGTCCCCGAAAGAAGAATATATCCAAAAGGTAGAAAATGGATCCATGACATGATATATACTAAAGCAAAGGCTGATGCAAGAACAGCAAGAGAGGCATTAGAATCAAATTTTCATGACATTGGACAGATTGGTCACCAGGGCGACAGCAATACCAGAATCTATGGGGCATACTTCTGTATTTATCGTACAAGAGACTTATGGGAAAATCTCTCACAAATCCAACTAAGTGCAAGATGGCCAAGAAATGACCCAAAGTTAATATTCCCAGACACAGTTTACAATTTCCAGGATTATAAAAAATTATGGTGGGACTTTATGAATGTGGATGATAAGACAGATACCCACTATACAAAATTAAAATTTAGCACAATGGCAGCCTCACAGAATAATCGGCAATGTGAATGGTTCAGAAATTGATGGACAGACTACGGCGTCAACAGAACAGCTATGGATCCTGTGTACCATGAAAGATTTCAAAGAAGACACTCACGCCCATGCCTATACGCATAAATTCCACATTAATTGTGGCAGTTCTAATGCAGTTTTGATGTTCTAATATAGTACGTGGGGTGGCTTTGGGTGGCGGGACCACGTAACGTGGCCGCCTTACCCAAGCCCCCCTCAATACTCCATACCGTATCATATGCCAACCACTCTCTCATATTCTGCAACAGCTTTGGATATTGTGGTTACCTCCACGTGAATATGGTATAACCTTTTCCCATGTGTTTGTTTCATACGACCATACCATGTATTATATGGTATATAACCTTTGACTATGCCACATGCTTTTCACGTTGGTTTTCTTTTTTTATGGCATGGTTATTATATGGTTTTTAACCTTTATATGGGTGTAACCATATACGTTGGTTGTTTTGTTTTATATGGTACAATACGCCTTTAACATTTATTATAGTATGGATTTTATATATTGTTTGTTTGTTTTTTTAATATATTTTGCGTTTTTACTTATATATTTAGTTATTTTAATAACCATAGTCCAAAAATGTTTTTTTTTCTTTTGTGCAAGTTTAGAAGGCTATGGGAGGAATGCCAAGTGTCAAACTTCCATGTGGGTCCCACATGCTGACTGGGATGCCATGTGGCATGTGTGGGCCCCATTTATCCTCTACCATACTAGTCTTTGAGGGGCTCTATCTTTTGCATACGAGCTCAGATTGACGAACCATTCACGTCATCGCAATTAGGGGGACGAGCCCTTTCAACTGATGCCATCAACTACTCCTTTCTGCCATTTTGAATTTCGAACCTTTATCCATCCCCTTGGTGTCTCGAGACCGTCCTAGATCAAGCTTGGATGGCGTCTTTGAGACCGTTGATAAAACATTCCAAGTAGAATTCATTTTCCAGACCTCCTGTGCGGAAGGCTAATGCCTCAAAGGCTGTAATATAGTTGTGTACTATGCCTGTCTGTCTGAGCTTAGTAAGACGAGCTAAAAAATTGGATTCACGTTCAAAGTGACCACAAAGGGATTTTGAGAACGCCTGCCAAGTAATTGGCCTTGCATAGCATTTTTTATGCCACTGCCACCATTGAAATCTTTCTTGGTCCAAGTAAAGGCCTCCCACACGTAGCTTAGTCTCATCATCTTTGATGTGATTCAGCATGAAATATTGGTCCATTTGTGATAGCCATATTGTCTGATTAGAGCCATCAAATTTGTACATGTCCAGCTTGGGTGGTTGAGGGTGGGAACGTTGGTGGTTTCCATGGAAGTGAAGAGAATGGCTAGATTCTCCTTCATGGTCTTCATTAAAAGAGTGTTGTTCTTGGTGTACTGTAACAGCAAGACGGCCGACGATTTATCTATGACAAGGTTTCAAGTGAGCCTAGGGGGCTTCCGATATACCCAGAGGGTACGTGGAAGACAATTCGTGCGCGGTTATGTCTAATGTGCTACTACTCGAAGGGGTACCCACAGGGGTTACAAGGGAGTCCAACAAGCCTGACCACCTCTTGCATTTCCTGCGTGCAGGCCTCCCCAAATCCGCAGGTTTATGCACTCAATGACAAATCCCGTGGTTTAAAGACACCAGAACACGTCTCTAGCCAAAAAAAATTCTGCTACAAATGGAGATACCACCGGCCCTGGAAAGCACTATGATACCACTTGTTATGCTCTTGACTTGCGAGAAGATGCCAGAATACCAATATGCGAATAAATACAACCCAAAACACATAACAAAATGATAAATAACATCATGTATTTTATTATTTAGAGATGAAAGCAATGTTCACTTGCCTCTTCGAGGGGGCAACCTCCAATAGAGCAGGGCTCGATTACAGAATAAGACACGACGCTCCTCAATGGGGAGTCTCTATCCTTTATATAGGATTCATACATGCAACACCATGGGCAAGTACCATGATTCTATTAATACAATCTATCTAATACCATGGCCCATTTGCAACTAACTATGGTCCCTTTCTTTAAATGTGGGTCAACCACTTACAATTATTAATATGGGTTTTATTGACTCTTTAACTAACTATAACTATGACCTGACCCTATTACATAAATGAGGGGGTTAGAGTTGGACCCTAACAGATTTTATGTGCAATATCACTGTAAAAAATCCTACTTTTTCTCTATGGAATAGAAACATATTTTTTCCCTTTCAATAAAAATATTAAAACATAATAATAAATAAATATCACATTTCAAAGGATTCTCTCTTCTTTAGTTGAAATTTTAAAATGAAGGGTGTTATCGATTTACAATCACAAATAACATAGGAAAATTCTAAGGAATTGATTCCATGACCTCTTGATAGCTTTTGCATTGGAAATTTGAGTTTTCATTGAGCGCTATCTCTGTATCCCAAGTGGTCGTGGAATGGAGTGTTATCCTCTCCATCCAAGTTCTATTTCTGTAAATAACATGCTAAAATAATAATAAGTATAGGATTTGAGCTATGTTGTCGACTTGACCTTATGCCCTAAAGACTCTAATGCTTACCTTAGGTATCAACCTCAAAATGAGGAGAAGTATGGGGGGATTTCTTTGGGTTAGATGTTCAAGGAGTTCAGGGTTTAGTATAAAGGGTGATTTATGTTACATGTTTAAGGTTATAGTGGTTAAGGACATAAGGGGTAGAAATTTAGGGTTAATGGTTAAAGTATATTCAATCAAATTCGTGTCTTATTGAGGTTAGTTATGGGTTTCCAAATACCATGCTTAGGTCAACTTAGCATTCAAAATTTTTACCATCCACAAGGTATATAAATACTCAAGTTGACCTCACTTATTTCATTTAGTTTTTTGAGTAGAAGCTTCCATTTGTAATTTTAATTTGCAAAACAATCATTCATTTGTTGAGAGACATACCACATCATTAGATCTCCAAGTTGCATGAGTAATTTATAGATCCACATCAATGTTGGTATTCATTCTTGTTTCTTTGCACCTAACCAATTTTCCTTAAAATATCTCAGTTAAGTTCTATTCCACCCTACCGCATCATCTTTTACTAGTTACAACATCTATAGTTGCAATACCAACTCAAAATCATAGTGACAACTGCCAAATTTCTTTTTGACCGAGTAATCATGCCAATAACTCTAAACCTACATTGTACCATACCTTAAACTATAAAATTTTGACTGAATAAGTGATATTTTTTATGCACGTTGTATCTTGATAGTAGCCTTAATCTTACTCATATTGAAACCCAATCTATTGTCTTATAATTACTAGCAATACCTTCAACTGTGTCCAAATTTCATATTAAACAATGATAGATCTTAGCCACATCCATGTCAAGCATATAAACCATGCTTATAAGTTACAACCAAGTCAAAGTTAAATTTTCTCCATCAAAGCCATGATAACAATTATTGCACATATATCACTCTCATATGAAAGAAAAATATGTGATTAAGATAATCACTCCAATTTGGGGCCACTAGGTAAGTCCTAAAGTACATCATAATGGTTGTTCATGAATGACTATCCATACCTTATTCAACTTCACTCCTCATTTGGTATCACAATAAGTGTCTTCATCATGCTTTTAAAATATCTCTAAGACACCCTTATGGTTACCCAACAAGATTGTGGGTAACATTTTAGCTTCACCATGGGGACAAGACTCCTTAGGGGCACTTGAGAACCCCAACATCTCAACATGTTAAGAATAGAGTTGCAAAGACAAAATCAAGGATCTAGTGTAACCATTTCATCATCTCAAGGGTACAATGTCCCTTTCCCCTATGTTTAATTGCCAAGTTAAACAAGAACACATTAAAGCAAGGGCCATTTTGCTAGGATCTTCATAGTGGATGGTTTATCTCTCAAGTTGAAGCAATGAATGGATACTTGTGACTAGATAATGACCTTAGGTGAGCAGGGAAGTTTCCCAGTACTAGCCATGTTTATCCAAATTTGAAGAGAGCTATCACAAAACCTTCGAGGCCATAAATAAACTTCCAAAGCAACAATCCTCATGCTATAGTCATTTGGGTATAAATAATGGTGGTTTTTCTCATAGAAATATCGTTTTTTGCATAGCATTGTTGCACATAGATTTTTTCACTTTCTAGACTAAAAATTAGTTGAACTATTCCCTTTGGAATAACTTCAAATTCATACCACCAACAAGATACCCATTGTTATCACATTCAAGGAATAAAAAAGCAACTCATGTTATTGCACTGTATAGTACATATTGCATTACTGGTTTGCTCGGGATTAGATGATAGGTTTGGATTGAGAACTCTGTCAGTTTTAATCCTTAAATCCTCATTCAAAGTTGTGTTGTGATCATCAACTTTGACAATGGAGCCATACATATTATTTTTAGGAAGAGTGTGTGTAAAAAGGTCTCTCGTGACAAACCAAGCTTCATTTATAACTTTATTTTTCATAAATTTTCCTTCATCCCATGCGTCATAGAAAGACTCTCTTGGGACATCAAATATCCCATTATAAACAGATCTCAAGCCTACATAATGTTGTTCACCAGCTCGAGGACTAAAATAATTAATGGCATCAACTTTCATGCTCTCTTGGTAATTAGTACATTGTTTAGATTGTTTCTTTTGGATATAATTCATACCACATACATCAATTGTTGTGAAAAAACTTCACCCTCAGAAAAGGTTTCATCATGTGTTCCTAACTCTAGTGAGTAATTTGACACAATTAGGTCATCTTTGGGCTCAACTCCATTTCCAATCTGCTTTTTTGCATGATGCCTTTGACAATTTCCATTATCAAATGATCCAATCAACCTTGCATTTGGTTCAAACTTATTTAGAAACAGATTAAAAAACCAAATATAACCTTCATAATTTTGAATCAATTAACATTACTTTTATAAGTTAGGAACACATATGATTGTGATTCAAAATGTTATCCACAAGCTAGTGGATAACATATGGCTTCTACTAAGGGACAAGTGCCTCTTTTAGGGAACTTGAGAATCCCAATGGATGTAGAAACTCTTCATTGACATATTACATGTTACAATTAAGTGTTGTCCACTGTGATGGTAATTTGCCTAAATAAATATTTTGTTGAAAAAATTTGATTTTTTTTTTTTTTTAAATTCAAATCTAAAAAATATTTAGATTATTTTTTATTATAACAAAAATAAATTCGACACCGTTAAAAACTTTTTAAAGACCCAAAATCCCAAATCAATTTCCAAAACTTTCCATATAACCCTCCCCGAATTTCCAGGAAACCGTTGCTCCTCATAGTACCGTGTTATGATTATTTGTTAACGTACCAAAAGATAGAACATGGGAGCGGGAGAGGGATTTATTGGGCACTGTGCCATAAAAAGCACCGGTATCGGCGTAGAAGGTGGACGTGGGAGTGGGCAAAAAAGCACCGGTGTCAGCGTAGAAGGCGGACGTGGTAGTGGGAAAAGCAGAGTGGAAGGTAGACGTGGCAGAGGGAGACGACGTGCACTGTGCCAAGAAAAGCAGTGGCGCCGGAGAGAAGACGACCAATTCAAACTTTAAAGCCAAATGTGTTCCAGGCATGGTCCTGAGCCACCCTGTAGGGTTCTGGAACTAAACGCTAGTATGATTGTTAAGGTTTTGCTTGAGCTGGTAAGCGCTATGTACTAATATGTATCATAATATATAGGTACTGTCAGGTAACATAACATAAATTTGAAATTTGAATTTCTGCCAATGTGATTTGTTTTTTCTCAATGTCTTGCAGAAACAAATGACTCGCAGGGCTGGAATTCGAAATCTCCTTCAGAATTTCCTGGTTACAAGAAATGACTCGCTGGGCTGGAATTCGAAATCTCCTTCAGAATTTCCTGGTTACAAGAAATGACTCGCAGGTCTGGAATTCGAAATCTCCTTGAAATTCAAATTCGTTACAAGAAATTCTGAAGGTTCTGCTTGCACCTATGGGCTCTCGATACTGACAGGTAATTCCTTGCTCAATGAATTCCTTCGGCTTTTTTACGATTTTGATGATTGAATTCCTCGGGCTCTTTTACAATTCTTGTGACTGAATTCCTATGGTTCTTTTACGATTCTGGTGACTGGCTTGGTTTGCATTCATTCACATTTTACATGTCCATTGTCATCCTTAATGAGGCTTGGATTATAGGTTTGAATTTATGCAATTTTAATTCATACATGTTTAGTGTTCCATATATATTTTTACAGAAACGGATGACTTCTTCTATCTTCTGGCAGATTGTTGTGCTTGCACTTTGTGGTTAAGTAGGGAGTGAAGCCCTCTACAACTTCTGCAGACTCTGTTGTTGCTTGATCATCTCACTAATCATGGGATACCCATTACGTTAAATGTAATTGCATGACACCACTCTGTTTTAAAAGAAATTCGATTTTGCAAGCCTGAGATATACTTCCTCCACATTTACCTCGTTCTAGTTCTCAATTTGTGATGGCCAGAACATTCAGGTAATGACTTCTACCTAGTACCATCTTCTGGCATACTGTTGTGGCATACTGTTGTGCTTGCACTTTGTGGTTAAGTGGGGAATTAAGCCTTCTACAACTTCTGCAGACTCTGTTGCTTGATAATCTCACTAATCGTGGGATACCTATCACGTTAAATAAAATTGCAGGTTACCTCTCTGTTTTAGAAGAAATTCGATTTTGCAAGCCTCAGATATACTTCCTCCATATTTACCTCGTTCTAGTTCTCAATTTGTGATGGCCACAACATTCAGGTACTCATGCTTTTATATGTATAGATATATGTCAATTTTTGATAATTCCATACTGGTAAAAGAATTAGTCACAGTAGTTGTAGCATCTTCTGGTAGATTTTTTCGCTTGCACTTTGTTGGTAAGTGGGGAGTGCTGCAGATTATTGCTTGATTATCTCACTAATTATGGGATACCATTGTAACTCTGTTTCAGAATTCTGCAGGACAACTCTGTTTCAGAAATTATACTTTGCAAGCCTAGGATACACTTCTTCGACATTTACTTTTGCAATGGTGAACCTCTTTCCAGTTCTCAATTTGTAAATAGGCCACAACATTCAGGTACTCATTCTTT
Organism: Pinus taeda; assembly: GCA_000404065.3. Lineage (NCBI taxonomy): Eukaryota > Viridiplantae > Streptophyta > Pinopsida > Pinales > Pinaceae > Pinus > Pinus taeda. The sequence continues at coordinate 24,573 of APFE030091786.1, forward strand.
TACATATCAGGCCACAACATTCAGGTACTCATGCTTTTATATATCAATTTTTGATAATTCAATACTGGTAAGAGAATTAGTCACTGTAGCTGATGAGTAATTTAGGGCTCATTCCTTCATTTTCTCTTTTGTTATAGAATAATGTGAATACATTTATTTTTAGCGAATAGATCAAGAGTTGAAACCAAACTAAAATTGATGGCCAACGCAAAGCCCATTGCGTCAATCATCCACCATCCCTCAGACCTTTGCCTAGACCACGTTAGACACCTAGCTGTTAATACTTGTTCATACCTTGAGATAAAAAATGTGCACCTTCGCTGCCCTGGCATTGTGGCACGTCATTCCCTTCCCTCATGTAATGCCATATATAGATTATTAAACAATATAATAAACAATATACTATATTAGGCACCCAAGAGAAGAACTGGAGAAAACCTCAGACAGTCCGTCACAATTGCTTTATTTTTGTGTCGAACCGAGCTTTCTACATATAGGGTTGGTTACATAAAGCATTTTGTGCATCCATGTACAAAATCCGTCATTTAGCAATGGTAACAATAACAAATTCAAAGCCCAAAGGCCATAACAACAACCATATGTACAACTAAAAACAGAGGACTGTGTAGAGCAGAGCGAAAGAGGGCTAAGTCTGCGATTTTGTCTCCTGGAGCTTGTCTTTCATGAATATCATTCTTCTCCTCCTATCAAATCCGGTCAAATCTGCCCACCATCCTCCTCCTTCAACTACGTTATACCGGGGGAGGTCTGCCCAATATGAGAGCGCTTGACAAAGCTTGATCCTATAAAACTCCAATGGGCAAAGGATGGGGTTAACAGATTAGAATGCCACACCGGCCCAGGTTCTAATCTCCTCGGCTTTACAAAACGAGCCAAGAAAGCACTCGATGAGGGCCCGAGTTCCATAAAGAGTTGTACACCTCTTAAATTGAATAAATACTAACTATTTTTATATTTTATTTTATTAATATTTTTAATCACAATTTAATATTTATTATTTTTTTAATAAAAATAAATTTAATATTATTTTAATCAAAAAAATAAATTTAGTATTATTTTTAATCAAAAAAATAAATTTGATATTTATATATTGTTTTTAACAAAAAATATTTATTTATTTATTTTATGCTCAAGGAATCTGCAATTGGGTCAGCTTCATACTCATAAATGAAATGATATTTTAAGGTCCACGAGACTATTGTCTATGAGATCATTAGTTCCCTCTTTTTCGCCTATTGCAATTTAATCCTTTTCTTATTCAAATTGATGATGCGCCAGACCAACCTTCCAACAATCCCCTCGCTGAAAAGACTATGCCAAGACACTGATGCTAACATATTCCCATAATTTTGTCTAATGTCTTTGAATGCATCACATTCCAAAATGAAATGTTTTTCCGATTCCACTGCTTCTTCCCCAACTTCTTTAGGTCTTTTCCACCGCCCTGTTTCACGCTGAAGTTGATGCAAGTTGGTCTTTAATTGAGCAATAAGAACCTTTGCCCTCCACGACATGTTAGCTCCAATGAACTCTTTTTGTTGTAGATCACACGTAGGGTTGAATTCCTCAATGTAGTACTTTTTCTTTTTACCCAACTCTTTTCCCCATACCCTTTTACGAAACTTCTCCGTAACAAAATTCTTTAGCTCCTTGCTATTTGTGGGATAGGCATTGAAGTAGATATTCCATTTTTGCATCCATGTGTAGTTTTGTTTCATCCATGTTTTCTTTCTTTCATTCATGCCTTGATTGAAGATAACATTAGGCCATCTACCTACTCGCATTTGCTCAATTCTTTTTAGATATCTTATAAGGCGCACCATAGCAATTTCTTTGATGGGAGTTTCTCCTGTTTCACTCAACTTTATCTCATAAGGTACCAAACTTTTTATTTTGAACTTGCTCATGATCAAGCATTTTTGGATTTTTTTCAATTTGTTTCCATTTTGAGATGGGGTGCTGTTAGCCCACAATTCACACCCATATAGTATCACTGGACAAACTAGGAGTCTAAAGCACTTCAATCGTTTTCCAATCCCATGACTCTGCCTCTCTACATCTGTTTTGAAGAGCATATAATGCTTTCCACCCTCCTCAAATTCTCTTCTTTCTGCAGTCCTCCCAATTAAGTTTGTTGTTGAAATCAATCCCAAGGTACTTGTACTCATTTACTTCTTCAAGAATGTTGCCTTCAAAGAAGAAAGTATGCTGACTTTGCTTCCTTTTATTAGAGAAAATCATTATTTTGGTCTTGCTAGTATTGACTTGCATCCCCATTGCTCTACAAAAATGCTTAAGGGCATATAGGTGCATTTGCAATCCATGGGTCGATTTAGAAATCAATACAATATCATCAGCATATAAAAGAAGCTTTATCACAAACTCCCCCAACTGAACACCATCTCCACCTTGCAGATTCAACCACTCTTCTAGTTTATCAATGTATAAACCAAAAAGAGTAGGGGATAAAGGGCAATCTTGCTTGACTCCAATGTCACTTCTAAAGCATTCTAAAATACCTGTTGAGGTTCTGATTTTGACTTTCACCTCTTCATAAAGTCTATGGACAGCAACTCTATAATGCAAAAGAATTTCAAGTTCTTGCATGCTACGCCACAACTTATCTCTAGGGACTGTGTCAAATTCCTTTTTGAAGTCAACAAAGCATCATAATACTTCTTCTTTGTTCTCCCAAACCTTTTCAACAATGTCTTAACATGATACTATGATCCATTGTAGAATATGAAATAGGTCGATTTTCGCTGCTACCACTATAACCACCTAGATGCAGTGTTCCTACCCCCATGCAAATGGCACATAGTTTGACACTCTGAGTGATTGAACATGAGACCTTTCACTCACATTTACTTTATATTTTTCATAGGCTTGCCAAGTGAGCTACCCGAGGGGGCTATCAAAATATAATGTTAAATGTTATTGAGGATTTGATATTTTTTTAACCCCTTTCCAATTTTAACTTAAATTTATATTTTTTCATCTTTTTAAAATTTTTGATTTTAAATTTTATGATTAGTTTTTAATAATTAATTTTTTGATATTTACCGTTCTTTATTTTTAGCTTAATTTTATAATATAGTAGGTTTAATTTGTATAATTTATTTGATTATATTAATAAAATATTTATTATTATTATTATTATTAACATGAATATATGTTTTAATTTTGTGCTTTGCAAGTTTGTTTGCTATTAGGGTTTTGAAGAATTTTGAGCCATGCTGGATGCCCCAAAATGTCGTTGTTTCATTGGAGGCTTGTTGTGGATCACATCTGGCAAGACTTTGGGAGATGCTTTTCATAAGTTTGGTCATCTCATTGAGGCCAAGGGATGAATGATGGTGGCCGCTAGGGTTTCAGATTGTGTCACTATTGAAAAAACCCACTGGACTAGATTTGCAACTAGAAGGGACAACTGCATTGTGGCTCTTGCCATAGTTGCTAAGCGCCCTCACAATAATCTTGATCTTGTGCAATCTAGAAGCAGTTATGGGCCTGGTTTGGCAACTATGCACTAGAGTTTAGAAGAGAGAACCATTGTTGCTCAGGTATGCCCTAGCTTGGGTAGTGGCAGATTAGGTAATCTCCACGACTATCCTTGCTCACGCACAACCAGGAGGCCCTTTGTTGGTTCCTCAAAACTTTTTTTCCTTCAGATTTTTGTTAAGCTTCTCTCTGGGCATTCGTTGCTCCTTGGGGTTTGTTCCATAGATCTGGTATGTGACCTCAAGATTTCCCTGGTGCTCTGGGTGGGTATTCCCTCTACCACGCAACGCCTACCTTTCGAAGGTAAGCAACTGGATGATTCTTCCCCTCTTTCTGTCTATAATATTGGTAAAGATGCCATTGTTTTTATGGCCCTTTGTTTAAGGGGGGTGGGGGAGCTGTGGGAAAGCCTTCCTTTTTTCGGGATTTTTCTTACAAAGATGTTGCCCATGCTCAACCCTCACCAAAGGCAGCTCAGCCCCAAGTGGTTCTTGGTCATTTTTGGTCAAAAAATTAGAGGAAGTTCCCTTCTTAGAAATCTCACCCTAGTCTTGAGGATCTCTATTAGCTCTATGTAGAGTGAACCCTTATATGTCATTTCAACAGTTTATGGCCCCATTCGGTTGGTCTTTAACAATGAATCAATTCTTTTTTTTAAAGGAACTAGTATTGAGATTTATATATTAAAAATGCCAGAATTTAGGCCAGGACCCTTACAATATTCTTTGCTAACCAGATATTCAATGTTTTCATTTATCCACAAAGTGGAGAGTCCGATCTTATGAAAAATTTTCCTTCCTATTCTAAAAACATTCTTACTATAGACTCAATAAAAGACCCCTAATATCAGGTTGTATTTACATAACTTAATGCTATATCACAAGGGCAGTGCTACTGCAATCGGTTAGCAGTTTCAGACAAAATACCAGGCTGAGGACGAATAGCTAACCAGATTTTCAATGTTTTCATTGATCCACAAAGTGGAGAGTTTGATCTTATGAAAATTTTTCCTTCCTATTCTAAAAACATGCTTTCTATAGACTCAATAAAAGACCCCTAATATCAGGTTGTATTTACATAACTTAATGCTATATAACAAGGGCAGTGCTATTACAATCGGTTAGCAGTTTCAGACAAAATACCAGGCTGAGGACTTAGCTATCCAAAATTGCAACAAGCATGAGTTCGACGATGTCTCTTTTCTTAGGTCCTGGCCGTTATCACGTTTTGTAGATTATCTCTAGTGTTTCGTTCTTCTAATTGCGAGACTCTTAACTCCAACGACATGATATTTGATGGAGTTTTGGCCCTGAAGTGCTCCAAATTGCTCCGTTGCAATGCCACCTTTGTCTCCATTAGCAACTAGAAGCACTGTCGTTGTCACTTCTATCTCACCCTACTGCTGTATTACCATCACGAGCCCTTCAACAAACTCCAAAAGTCTTTCCAGTAGAAGATTTGTTTTAGTGTGCTCCGAATTGGATGGAGAATTTTCCATTGAAGATGCGATCCTCGCTTTGCCACAAATTGCTAAGAGAACAATCCACCACAATTTTCCATAATTTTCGTGAGCCAATTGTGCACTATGGCATGGAATGCGGAGACCATTCCTTGTATAAATACGCCATGGCCATCACATATACTCAAGTGATGTGAATTCACCGTATCGAAGCCAAGATCTTTTTGACGACAGTGTAGGGATAGTTGAGGAGTATGATGGGATTTCAAAATTAACTCCATCAGCTTGCAGAGAATAGAATTTCATAAACAAGGTCCTTTGTATTATCACTCGATCCTAATTGCTTGATGCTAATTTCCACTTGCTATAAGTGTTAGTTGCATGAGATTGTCATCTATTGCAATGTTTAATGCTATGCATCAACTTCTAGAGTCTTCATAATTGATGATTAAATGCGCACTTCATACTGGCATGCTTGTGCTCCAATTTGCGAGCTGAACTCCAAGAGAGAAAGTGAAGTGCAAGCTAGGTCCGCCATACTATTTTGGTCATTCTTTTTTCTCCCTAGGCCAACAAAGGCCATATTAAAACACTTTTGATTGTCCTTCATGGCTAAGGAATGAATGTATGGTCAATCATCCTAGAATCAAGTTCTATTTCCCCTTGTTTTAGTATTGCCCCTTTTTTTGCCTTTACATCTGCGATTGAATTAAACTGCCTATATATATGAAAAAATTCAATCTAATCAAACTGCTGTGAGAGCTGAATAATCCATTGGAGAATAGGTGGGTGATCTCAGCTTGGATTTACCTTAGCCCTTACTAATTGATTAATGACTAACATTGAGTGAGTTTACAGATGTTCTTGGTAAGTGCCAATTCCATACCCTTCCAAAGTGCTAAATACTCAACTTTGTTGGTCCCAATGCCTAATCCCCAAGCATATTGAGACTCGATTTTTTCATCGGGGCAAAGAATAACCCCTCTTGCTCCTACCTCCCCTACTGGATCCATTCTTCAAGGACCAAGAATTGCAAGGTTATTTTCTACTCCAAAGGCTTCTTCATTGTGTTGTTTCCTGAATTGGAAGATTACCTATATCTAAAGGGCCTTCATTCTGGGGCAATGCTAGAATTTTCCTAACTCCTCCTTGGTTTCCAGATTTTGACCCTTCTATAATAGTGATTACCAAGCTGCCAATTTGGGTCTGGCTTTCTAATTTGCCTGCTCACTTGTGGCGCTTCTTAGTCTTTGAGAGCATTGGAAACTTCCTGGGACGCTTCCTTACAACATATGCTTCTTGTGGGAAGCTTGAAATTTACATCTTTGGTAGAATCTGCATTGAAATCAATATCAGTAAAGGGTTGTGAGATCAAATCAATTTAAAAATAGGGGATTTTCATTGGACCCAGGCTCTGGACTATGATAATATTTCTTTTCTTTGCCACTTCTGTCATCAAATAGGTCACTTACAAAATTCTTGCTCTCTGCTTAAATTTCACCAGAAGTGGAATATTCATAATTACAGAGCTAAAAGCTGGAAGCCTTATGACCTGCCTACCATGGAGAGCGAGGCTTCGTTTGATTCAAACAAAGATGATGAAGGATCTGATGATGAAATGCATTTGATGGACAAGGTTCAAAAGTCTCTAGTGGATCTTGTTGTGAACCATGCTCCCTTGGCAAGCACAAAGATAGTAAATATTAGTGCTTCTTTTGGCGCATTGAAGCGGGTGCATGACTCAACTCCTTCTGATTCTGACAAGGATTCTCCTTCAACATGCAAAAATAATCTTCAGATTGCTTTGACGAGCCCACCTTCAGAAGGTTGGGTCAAGGTTTCAAAAAAGAAAGGAAAGAAAGGTTTCTCCAGGGACTTACCCCAAATTGGGTGTTTCTCTTTTGTAATTGTTTCTTATGCTCCTCTATGTCTCCTTTGCTATTCCCAGTCTCATACATCTTAGCTATGCTCTTGTTAGTGTATGGTACACAGTGACAAAGAAAGAGCCATGATTGTATATGATGTACTTCATTTGTAATTGATCAATAAAAGCTTTAAGACTTACAAAAAAATTATTATATTTTATAGCAAGTGCTACCTTGGGTATTGATCAACTTCAATCATTGGAGCACCCTCCCTACCCCTAAGAAAATGGCATTCGGGTTAACACTTGAGGGGATTGAACATAGGACCTTTCACTCACATTTACTTTACATTTTCATGAGCTTGCAAAGTGAGCTACTCTGTGGGGCAGATAAAATTTAATGATAATGTTTATTGAGGATTTGATAAAGGTTTTTTACCCCTTTCTAATTTTAACTTGAATTTATATTTTTTCCATTTAATTTTTTATATTTGTATTTAAGGTAAAATAAGTTTTAATAATGCACATTTTATATAAAATTCTTTTATTTAGCTTAATTATAATATATGGTAATTGTTATAATTTATTTGAATATATTAACATGATTTTTTTTTTTTTTAATTAATTTATTATTTTTTATAGCAAGTGCTATCTTGGGTATGGATCAACTTCAATCATTGAAGCAAAGGCATTACACCCAATTATATGATTCGATAATTGAAGTTAAGGCATTACACCCAATTATATGATTCGATAACTCACTCTCACCTGTAGTGATCCACTCCATACACATCTTGGAAGATTTAAAATGCACAACTTTGAGGCTATGTTAATTTGTCATGATATGGTGTGTAGACATGAGCTCATAAAACAAACTCCTTTTTTGAAAACGAATTAACCTATTAAAATAATGGGTGAATGAATGCTAATTTGATGAACACAATGAGTAGAATTTGGAGCACTCAATTGCATAATTACTCTAAAAAGATAGAATAACAAGGAAATATTCCACCAAAACCATTTATCTAAAATCACAATGAATCGCCCTAAAGATCTTTTATAAAATAGGAGACGAAGGGGAAATATAATGTATCTAGACATCTAGTGATGCAATCGAGTTGTTGGAGGCAACCCTTACCATAATGTGTTTAAGGATAAGTGCACCGCGTTGCATGGATAACTCTCCTTGTAATAGTGCACCCTACTGGAGAAGATTGGATGCGTGAATGCATGGACTGCACCTCCAAATTGGATACAAAGCATTCATGTGCCTCCCAGGGATTTGTGCCTTCCTATAATAGTCCTTGCACACACCTTCACCTCAAGCATTGAGGTTGGTGCTTACATATCTATAAATAGTAAGTTTAAAGATGGTGCATGCATGTAATCTCCATGGATGTGCCTCACTCACTCTTGGATACCTAGTAACTATTGTTGCATCCCTAAAGGATTCTCCTGTGCACCCTTTCTTCAAAGATAAATTATTTTATTCTTATCTCACTTTCTTTATCAAGCCTTCATGAATCGCTTTTAGAACCAAGTGAAAAACCACTTGCAGATTATGACACTCTCAACTGCTATTCTAGCAGATTATACTAGGTGTAGTGGTAGTTGTTCTCTTATTTGTGAAGAAATTTATCATTAATGTAGCGTATTCATTTGGACTTGAAAATTGAGTCTTTAGCTTTGATTCCCAAGTGCATTCAATTGTAGAGGTTTATGTTCTCAATTCTGGAGCCATGAATTGTCTCTAATATAGTCAAATAGATGAGACCTCCCTCTCTTTTTGTAGAGTCTCCAAGCATATCATTACGACAGAAGCAATAAATATTTTGACAAAGCTCTAGAGATCTGAAAATTCATCTCATGAGAATCCTTTTCATGTGAGACAACAACCCCCACAAACCATATAAAGAAACTGGCTAGTCAAAGGGATCCACAAAGCTATATCCGACATAATTGCAGCTCCAATAATTCCCATTCCCAACTTCTGACTGAAAATCAAATTGAAGAATACATGGATTAACAAGATTACTTCAGAAAATAAGGAAATCATTGAGTTCTTCAATTGTGATTGTATATATTTATGAGAAGGTAGAGGGAACACATATTCAAAATGTTGAGGGATCATGCAGATTGTAAGTGTGCCAGAGAGTTGAGATATTTTAGTGGTCTGGCAGTTGGCTCATTGATCTGAGATATTTTAGTGGTCTGGCAGTTGGCTCATTGATCAGGTGCTCAAAATTAGGCTCAAAACTCAAAGTGTTAGAGTCTTGATAAACTTAGCTTCAGATTGAAGAGCTAGTCATTCTGATTCCAATGGTGCAAATGATACTCGAATCCGAGCTCGTATGAAGAAGTTAGAGCAATTCAAAGTTCAGGTTTGATTTGGACAGATGGTAGGAAAAGATGATGTGGCAGGGCCCTTCAGCGAATGGGGCAGTGCCAAGTGGCAAGCTACCATTGGGCCTCGCATTTCGCAAATCGCATAGCGCAGGCGGGTCGTGTTAAAGAATCGGCCCCAAGTAAGGTCAGGGTTGCGATGCGATAAATCGCAGTCGCACTTTTGCAACAGGGAAGGCATTGTAGAAATCGGCCTCCAGTGTACCCAGGTTGCAATTTGATAATCACAATCGCACACCATAGAAGGCAGAGTCCCGCATTATGTTACCTGCCAGTTCTTCGCCGATTGGGATTTGCAAAAGGATCTCGGATGCAATGTGACTAAGGGTTACAGTTAATAGTACCATCGGGTCTGCCATATCGCAATCGCACATCGCCCCACCGCATTCACAGACCATAAGACTGCTGGTTTCCACCGATTGCGATTTGCGATGGGACAGTGGGTGTCAACAGATTATGGACCGGTGTGCGGCGAAATTTTCGCTCAGTTAGCACTTTTGGGAGCTAATATGTAGGATCATGCTGAAAATGGGGCAACTTGTGGAGCGAATATTGGGAAAACAAGGAGAAATCATAACCTCTTTAGTTTTCCACCAAATTGGATGTAAAAAGAGGCTGGATAGCCACTTTTGGACATGCTGGACTGATTGGAGCAGGTTTTAGAAGCATTTGAGCATTGTAAACACATCTTTTTACATTTTGAAATTTGAGCATAATAGATAGGTCCAAGCCATTGGAAGCTGGACCAAGGAGACGTAACCTAGGAGGGGTGAACTCCTTTATCATGTTCTTGTTGTAATGCGTTTTTGATGATGTTCTGTACATGTTTATGTTGTTGTTCAGTCTCTTATTTATGTTAAATTGCTCATAAAATTAACATAAAAAACTCTATCATTTCACTCTAAAAAATTCATGAATCCTTAAGCACAATGAAAACATTTTGTTTCTAATCTGAGGAGGATCTTAGCACAAGTATCTAATATTATAAATCATATCAATTTGGTATTAGAGCACCAGGTTTGCTTTGTGAAAGAAGGATTTAATTGTTTGCAAGTTTATGTCATGCTTACAAGGTTAAAACTCAAAAGAGGTGAAGGAAAGCTGGTTGAACAATGACTGGATTATGGCTGGAGGTGGAACCCCATAAGTTACATGAGCTCACACCTAATCAAGAACAAACTTTTGAACCAAGCCCTACTAGAAATGATTATACTTAGGGAAAATCCTTCAACAGATAGATCAACTATGATGCAAAATAAATCAAATCCCTTGGTGAGGAGCACTAGGGCATGGCCCAACAAGAAGAAACAAACTCTACCTTACATCAACAAGAGAGATGTGTGAGTGAAACCCTAGACATCCCTTAGCAAGTGACAAAGCTTCCTTTCAAATGGGTTGATCTAGTTAGTTTTTGTAGTATTCTTTAGTTATCCACAAATCCCCTTAACAAATATGTGAAATCAACCAAGAAATATAATTCATGATAAACACCAAAGATTTCATGAAAATGTTTCACATTATGGAAAACCAATCTCAAGAATTCATAATGATTTGTAAGTGAGGGAGATTTCTCTATTTATAGGTTAGGATCTCAACATCTTTTCTCCTTTTGATTGAAAAAGCAAGTGAGTTTTCATCCACAATATGCTTGACGATTAAGTCAAACTACAAGTTATTTCATTACATAATTTGGAACTGAAGATAGGTGAGACATCCAACTAATTAGAGGTTAGATTTGACAAAAGGAGGTCTGAATTGACCTAAGGGTGCAACGTTCCATATAGAATAGCTTGACATTGCTTGTAAAATTAACTTGAGTGCTTAGGAAGTAAAAATTTCCATTCCATAAAGAATATTTTGACATTGCTTGAAAAATTAACTTGAGTGCTTAGGAAGTAAAAAATTCCACTTTGTTTGCACAATGTTGCTTGAATGAGGACGTTGTCCTTTCCAACAGCTAGTATAATGTGGACAACCTACCTTTGCTTGGTGCAAAGATCATTAAAACCATGCTTTTAGGTTCCTTGCTTGATTTTGACTCGAAATGTCCCTTGGATTATTTGGAGACTTAAATGGCCTTTGGTTTTGTCTCAACATTCCTCCAAATTGAACTTTACATGGTCCAATGGGTAAAAAGGGCGGAGGACACTCCTTGTATGAGTCCATTTGCTTGCTTTTTTGTGTGGTTTAAGGCTCAAACTTTCCTGCACATGAGTTGCCCTCAGTTTATGATTTGTCCTTGACTTGCTTTTATATCTTTCTTACTCAACATATTTTCCATGTTACCTCTTTTAACCTCATGCCTGCACCAGGGGAAGTCACCTCGTTTTGAAGGTACCTCAAAGATGCAAATGGGACATTAAAGGGGGCGTTGAGAGTGCCTTGACTTGGATTTGATTACTCTTGACTTGGAGGTCGCAAGATATCTTTCCACTGCATTGGAGGATGTCGGTCACTACATTAGGGAGTTCAAATGCATCACAAACTTTGAGACTTCCATGAAAAATGATGGTGATAGCCAAAGATGTGTGCATATATATGGATATGGTTGATTTGAGGAACAAAGATTGCATTGAGATAATGGGAAAGTGAGGGGAAAAGTACAATAAGTGATCACCTTTATAGGGCTACTCAACAAGTGCTCCCATAAATCATCAGCCATAGTAGATCCACCTCCTAATGTTTGGATATCACCGTAAGAGATAAGAATGTTGCATGATGCTTTCTTTCCCATACTATTCTTCTCTTTTCCTAATCCATCGAATGCCGAATGAAATCCTGTCCTTCTAGTACTAACCTTTCTCTTGTGGCTTGTGGATTAGACTAGCCTCATAAGGTTTCCATAATTAATATGCTCTTCCAAGTTGAGTGATGCTATGTTTTTGGGAGGGACCATTGTGAGAGAAACCTAGGCCTTATGTGGTGCGAGTTGATCAAAAACATAATAACACCCCCATTCAAACTTTTATGATGAATCCTTTTTCTTATCTCGTCTCTCTCTATTTTTTTTTTCTTGCCCCTTTCCTTGGCTACATCACCACTAATGGGTCTCTCTGGGTCGTCTTCTCAGGTAGGGCTTGACTTGAGATGGCTTCTTCTTAGATGAGACCAATCACCGTGCCTCTTCATTGTCGATTAAGGACTTTGGTCTTGGTTGTCGCATCCTATAGACTGCAACTATGGAATCACATCTCTAACCATTGCTCCAATGCTTTCTTCCACTTGTCTACATCTCTATCCATTGCTTCAATGCTTTCTTCCACTCGTCTATTGCATTTTCTAGTTCAATACTAAGATTGTCAACTTTTTCTTCTTTCCTTCTTACTTCTTGGCTTCAATAGTTCATCTCTATTGTTGTCCCGTCTTGTGTATTTGGTTTAGTTTTTTGGTCCTGGCTTGAGTAAATTTGATTTCTCTTTCCTCCACTAGTTGATCCCTACCTTTGCCACATGTCCTTCCTTGTCCTCTTCTCACCTTTGTTGATTTGGGGTAGCATCGGATGTGCTCTAGCCACGAAAATTTGTGGAGAGGCTAAAGCACATGAGATCTCCAATACCTAGAAATGGTTTGGGAAGATTCTAACTAGTTTGGGAGGTATTAAAATAATTAATATTTTTAATGAAGTCCCTAAGTTTACACGAAAATTTGTGGAGAGGCTAAAGCACATGAGATCTCCAATACCTAGAAATGGTTTGGGAAGATTCTAACTAGTTTGGGAGGTATTAAAATAATTAATATTTTTAATGAAGTCCCTAAGTCTAAACTTAGGGAAAATAAAATATTAATGTGAATTAATATAAAACTAAGTTAGAATGGCCCAAAAGTCATGGATCAAGCCATATCTAATCTTAGCCCTTGATTAGGGACTTAATCTCGACCGTTGAATTGTCAACGAGAAAAGTATAAGAGGAGGTTTAAAGGTCATTTGGAGAACACACCGAGTTGATCAAGAATTCGATTTTCTGGGGTAGGGCTTGTTAAGGAAATCGAAGGAGTGATCAGAGTTGCAGTTGAGGGGTAGTGAATGCATCAACATAGAGGCAAAGATAGTACCGGGAGCATCAACGCAGGAGCCAGAAGAGGGTTGACGCAGAGCCAACTAAAGGCCACACAAAAGCAGCTAGAGGCCATGTAGAGGCAGTCAGGAGCTGCACAGAGCCTGAGGAGGGCCAGCGTGGAAGACGCAGAGACTCCAGAGGCTGACGCAGAGCCCAGAGAGGCTGATGTTGGGCTAGTTGGGTTGACGCTGGGCTAGTTGGGCTAATGCTGGGCTAGTTGGGGTGACGCTGGGGTGACGCTGGGTTGACGTTGGGTTGACTTTGGGCTAGAGAGGTTGACGCAGACCCTAGAGGTTGACGTTGGGAGATTTTGTAGGGCAGATTGGGGCTGATATCTGTCTCCAACTAAGAGGTACTACTACTGAGGGCATTCTCTATTGGGCGAGCCATTTCTGGCACTCAGACTGTATTCTGAAACTACTTAATAATAAAACCCTCAGATAGCTGCACCGGTTTTCTCGCATTGGGTTTTTCCGAGGATATTAGTCCAAAAATAACAGTGTCACTTGTGTGCTTGTTTTTTCTTCAGTTGATGATTTGTATGTGTTGAGACTGTACTTGTATTTATTTTCAGTATTTACATTGTAAATAACTTGTTAATTAACAGAACAAGCAGGAAGAAATAAATCAGAAAGTATAAGAAGGATTCCTAAGGGATAGACTTAGAAATTCCAACAACCTTCACTCACTTCGTTGAGAGTTTCTATTGTTATTGTCTCCTTTGTCTGCTTGTATGTGGCAAGCCAGTTACTTTTATGTGGCTGTTAATATAATCTAGCAGGCCCTAAGGAGGGAAATGATATTGGTCAAAGAGGTAACCTAAGTGATAACAATGGGACGATGTCCCATAGTCACAACGACCAGTGTCCCCTGCTCTTTATGGATTTTCATGATGTGAGGAGTCCCATTAGACAAACAATCATCTTTCATTGATGTTCTAGGGTTTGAGGTACTAGGTGATGAGGTAGGACTTTTTAAGGGAAGCTTAATGTGATAATATGGCGCTTCAGAAGGGTTTTAGCTCCTTATAAGAGACCTAGAAGAAACTTGCATGTGATCTAGGGTTTTGTGAATTATCATGGTTAAAGGTACTCTCAAGATCAAGGCAAGGGGAAGAAAGGGCTTCTTATGATTTATTCCAATGAATACTAAACTCATACAACCCTCGAAGAAGTCCCCAAGCCAAGGAAATGCAAAGTAGGGTTTCCCTTCTAAGGCACACCTCGGGCAAGGGTTTTTATGGATGAAAACACAAGAGATGCTTGTGAAACTTTGAGGTATTGTATCTAAGTCCCTAAGTCTATGATCCCAATATCCATCCTTTCACTCTCTATAGAATATCGCTCTATGCCCTAACCTGGCCGTCCAAGAATAGAGGATCAAAATTTTGTGACAAGAAAATATTCAGAAAGGATTTGATCACGAAAAGAAAATTTTATGTAGGGAAAGCAAAATTTCATCGACTAGAAACATGCATCACATGTCATGCTATGAGTAACATGTGCAATTGCCAACCAAATAGCTTTTGAAATAAATTTTTAACAATCAGGGCACAATATAGCATTAATCTAGTTGCAACAATTCCATACATTATACATTTTTCAAGAATAAAACTTCAACAAGGGGCACTTACAAGATGACGATATGATATATCCATCCACAAATCAAGAGATAGCTCCAAAGAAAATCGAATTTTTTCTCCAAATATCGAAATGCATCCATGGCATTTAGTCGCTAATCCAGAGAAAAAGTTCGGATTTGCCAAGAATGACAAAATTACCAAGTGTGTTGATGATCCAGTATAAATGAAGTTGAGTTTTATTTATATGAGATCTAGTAGGTCGAATTATTATCT
Source organism: Pinus taeda (assembly GCA_000404065.3). Taxonomy (NCBI): domain Eukaryota; kingdom Viridiplantae; phylum Streptophyta; class Pinopsida; order Pinales; family Pinaceae; genus Pinus; species Pinus taeda. Next base: position 39,734 of record APFE030091786.1, read on the forward strand.
CAAGGACCCTAACATTATAAAATGTGCAAAATACAAGCCTTGGTCACAAGTCGACCAAGTATCTTTTACAAATCACAAGATAACCATCCAACTGCTAGTTGCATTAATGACATCAAGCTGCAGTAGGGTTGTTGGAGGACCACATTGAGTCCTCTTGGTGCCAACGTATGTGAGAGCGCTCCATAAATCATGAACAAGGGGATGGCTCCTTAAACTCCATAAAAGTCATCATGTGGGGCCGCAAATTGATTTTGGGGCACGAAAATTGGTCTCATGGGTTTGTTGATGATAAAATAGCTTGTGATGCTCCAATACTAAGGGCTTTGACAGTGTTCCTTTCCCTCCCATGTCTCAAGGGAGGAGACAAACCACCCCTGGGCCTTGCATCAACTACCTTATAATCCTAAGTTGATTGGGGCACACTGGTCCAAGCACTTCATCTTGTGAATAATGTAGGTCAATGAGCAGATTGTTGAAGGTGTTGAGGGTGCCCATGACATCGAATGATGCTCTACACATGATGGGAGTCCCATGACTCTCAATGCTTCAACCAGGAGTGTCAATATGATCCTATTGTGGACATGGGCCCTACTTAAGTTGCCCAACCCATGATGAAACCACCTACCAATTACATATAATATGTAATGCACATCCTCACAATTAGGTATAATAATTCATTGGTACATCTAAGTGAACCAAACTTTTTTATCAAGGGCACATTGAGACTTCATAGTGGGATTCCTTTCCAAATTTAGTGTTACCTCCCTAGGTAGGAGTTGGTAGTAAACAACCCTATTAGATGTTCGCAGTCCCTAAGGGGAACAGGGCCCTGTTACATCCTTTAATTGATAGGTGTCATGTGAATGATGATGAATGAATGGGGACATGGGGGTACCAAGGCCAAATGCCATGGGTTCAAGGATGGCAATGATGATTATTTGGGCGTATAGATGTAGGAGGGAGCAATCGTGGATACATGAGTTACCATATTGTTTGTTTTGCCACCCTTATTTTTTGATTTGTTGTAGCATCAGATGTGCTTGAACCCTAGAATTTCGCAGGGAGGCTTGGGCACAGGTATTCCAAAGAACCCATAAAGCGTTTTGGGAAATTCCACCCAAAAATGTTTTTATTAAAATAATTAATATTTCTAATGGGGTTCTTAAGACTAAACTTAGGAAGATTAAAATACTAATGGGTATTATTCTAATCAAGGGTGGAACTTCTAGAAAAAGCCACGAATCAAGCCAAAACGATCTGAGTCTTTGATTAAGATGTAATCTAGGCCGTTGGTTGTCCAACAGGAAGAGATAAGAAGGGGCTTGAGGATCATTTGGAAAACACACAGAAAGATTGAGAAAATTGATTTTCTAAAGTAAGAATTTCTCAGGAGGAAAATCGATTGAGGAGATCTTGTAGCAGAGGAGCAGTGAGAATCCGGGAGATGGAATTTCTGGAGGGTACGAGGGAGAGAGAGGACAAAAAGACGTCCAGAGGAAGGTTGACATTGGCGTACGCAGTGCTAACGCAAAAGCAGCGTAATCATCGAGGGGAAGTCGAGTTCCTTTTGAGGGAAGGTGAAGTTCAGTTGTCGTAAGCCAGGATGTGAGTTTGGGAGGTAGAAAGTCAATTTCTCAGCGAGTAGAGGATCCAGAGGAGAGGCAACGTAATACCCAGGAGGAGTGACACAAAAGCTTCTCAAGGTGATAGAGTTCTGCGCAGTGGCCACGAAGAGAGTGATGCAGAGCCTCCAGAGTAGCAGGATCAGTCACTGATTCTCCAGTGACAGGGTGAGATCATTTCACTAGTCTTTTGTTCAGTATTCTCTCTATATCGGATTTTTAGGTGAGCATCCGAGAAATGTACTCAGGATTTCTCTTGCATAATAATAAACCCTCAGAGCTGCTACACCGGTTTTCTCGCATTTGGTTTTTCCGGGGACTATTAGTACAAAAATAACTGTCCTATGTGTTGTATTTTTCTTTCTTGCTTAGTATTTTGTTTCCGCATATATGTAAATTAAGTGAAGGCTACAGTTGTATTTGCTTCAAAATTTACCGTAGAAGACAATAAATAACTTGCATGATTTAATCAAGTAGAAGAAGTAACATTAGTTTGCTGCAGTAGGGATTCTGGGTTAGGAATTTTCACATGGTATCAGAGCTAGTGTAGGTGAGACAAGTAGAGCAGAACTAGAAACCCTAGCGCTGAGCAGAAGGGGAAATCGAAACACTGCAGGAGGCAGCACGCTGAAACCCTAGTGGGTTTGCGCAGTTCTAGCCAGAGGGTCGAAAATTCGAGGTAGTCTCTCTCCGAGTGAGTTGACAGAGAAAAAGAGCTTCCAGTTCAAATTTTGTTGTGGCAAAGGTGGCAACGCTGAGCCTCAGCGTGAGGAGCAGTTGGTGGATGCAAATTTTTCAGTGGGCAACTTTTCCAGGTTGAAAAGACGTCAGAAGAAAGTAGCAATAGAGCATAGTGAGGGAATACTTCCTCAGTGATTTCTTGTCGAGGAAATCAACATTTCTCAATTGCTGAGTAGTAGAGGAGCAACAACTTACCGACTCTATCAAGGAGTGCTTAAATCAGCCTAGGAGCTCTGCCGTAGGGAGAAAGAGGAAGTTGTTTGACAGTTTTTCGGAGGAGGTGGAAATCAGTTGCTTCAGGGATCAGGATAGGTTGGATGGGGCTTCCAACTATGTCATCTGGAAGGATAGGATGACCTTTCTGCTAGATGAGCATACCCTCAAGATGTACGTTGATAATGTGGTGGCTGAACCTGTGAATGCAGATCTGTTGAAGAAGTACAAGGCTGAGATGGCTAAGGCGAAGAGGATGATCCTGGATGGAGTCAAGGATCATGTGGTGTGCCATGTTGCAAGCAAAGGGATTGCTAAGGATATGTGGGATGCCTTGGCCACATTGTATCAGGGAACTTCTGAGCAGCGGAAGGTCTACTTAGAGTAGAAGCTGAGATCTGTTAAAATGCAAAAGGGGGAGCAAGTGGATCCGATCCTTACGAAACTGAAGGAGACCCGTGATGAGCTGTCAATTGCAAGAAATACACCTCAAGACTCAGAGTTAGTGAGACTAGCTCTCCAGATGATTGGCAGATCTTTGTCTAGAGCATCCTGGGCAGAGCAACATTGCCAAATTGGGATGAAATGTGGGCATCTCTAAAACAAGAAGAGTTGAGGAGAGACCTGATCAAGGTAAAATTTGATGGGAGCAGTAGCAGCAATGGGTCGAAGCCCACAGTAGAGGAGGAGGAACGCAACCATTGCATTGAAGGGACAACAGGGGCAACAGAGACGAAAAAAGCACTTCTCCAAGGTGAAGTGCTTTAGATGTGTTGAGATGGGCCACTATGCATTGCAGTGTCCTTTGAAGAAAAAGGACAAGGATGAGAAGCATGATCCCAAGGTCGTAGCCGCGAAGATCGACGAGGAGGACTTTGCCATGACAACTGAGATATCTCCAGGAGGGAGGTGGGCTGATATAGTGTTGTAGTTAGGAGGACTGCATATGGGCAGGATCCTTGAGGAGCCCACCTCTTGGATCATCACCTTGCTACGGGAGCCCATGATCAGTAGTAGCGGGATGGAGGAGTATCAGTTGGTGCCATGGAGTGTTGATTCGACAAATGTAGTGGCTAGGAGAGCCAGAGACTGAGCAACGTAGAGTAGTGAGGCAACAGTGCGAGGAGGCATAGTAAAGAGATTCAACAACGCAATGGCTTCAGAGGCAGAATGGGACTAGCAACAGTCATGATTTCAACATCGAGGAGTATCCATTGGATACGTGTCCAGTATTGGGTGTTTTCAGTTGCTTCTCTCAGCAACTGAATTGTAGTACAGATGCAGTGTTAGCTAGCAGTATAGCAGATGCAACATTTGAGAGGGAGCTGTAGTATAGATGTAGCATTGGAAGTGGCAATGTCAAAGGTAGCAGTACAATAGCAGCGACATCGCAGTAGTTGGTGGACAACAGGTCAGACATCAGCAACGCAAAGACGATGCTTTAGAGTCAGAGCAGTATGCAGAGTAGTAGTGTATTGCTAGAGCACATTCCTCTCTGAGAGGGAGTGTTGATTTGGGGTATCATTAGATGTGCTTTAAGTTTCAAATTTTGCAGGTAGGATTGGGCACAGGTATTCCAAAGGACCCATAAATTGTTTTGGGAAATTCCACCGAGAAGTGATTTTATTAAAATAATTAATATTTTTAATGGGGTTCCTAAGTCTAAACTTAGGAAAATTAAAATATTAATGGGTATTAATCGAATCACAGGTGTGAAACTTCTACAAAAAGCCACAAATCAAGGCAAAACGATCTGAGCCTTTGCTTAAGTAGTAATCTAGGCCGTTGGTTGTCCAATAGGAAGATATAAGAAGGGGCTTGGGGTTCATTTGGAGAACACACAGAGAGATTGAGAAAATTGATTTTCTGAAGTGAGAAGTTCTGAGGAAGAATATCAATTGAGGAGATCTTGCAGCAGAGGGGCAATGAGAATTCGAGAGAAGGAATTTCCGGAGAGTACAAGGCAGAGAGAGGACAGTAAGTCGTCTAGAGGAAGGCTGACACTGACCTATGCAGTGCTGATGCAGATGCAATGCAGTAATTGAGGGGAAGTCGAGTTCCTGTTGAGGGAAGTCGAAGTTCAGTTGCCAGAAGCCAGGGTGTGAGTTTGGGAGGCAGAAAGTCGATTTCTCAACCAGCAGAGGATCTAGAGGAGAGGCAGCGTAATACTAGGAGGAGCGACACAGAAGCTGCCTAGGGTGATGCAGTTTTGCGTAGAGGCCACGAAGAGGGTGACGCAGAGCCTCCAGAGCAGTAGGATCAATCACTGATTCTCCAGTGACAGGGTGAGATCATTTCACCAGTCTTTTGTTTAATACTCTCTGTAATTGCTAGTTGAGCATCGTAGAATTGTACTCATAATTTCTCCTATATAATAATAAACCCTCAGGGTTGCTGCACTGGTTTTCCCGCATTGGGTTTTTCCAGGGACTGTTTGTCCAAAAATAACTGTCCTATGTGTTGTATTTTTGTTTCTTGCTCAGTATTTGTTTTCCTCATATATGTAAATTAAGTGAAGGCTGCAATTGTATTTGCTTCGAAATTTACCATAGAAGACAATAAATAACTTGCATGATTTAATCAAGTAGGAGAAGTAACATCAGTTTGCTGTAGTAGGGATTTTGGGTTAGGAATTTTCACAATATTTATGTTCCTTTTGCCTTTTCTTGATTTTCCTTTGTATTGTTGGTCGCGGCTGGAGGAAATGAGAGCATATTGTGTAAGATATAAGCGGTTATTACCCCCTTAAGGTGGCACAATTCATTGTTCACTAGGGGTTGGGACGTGCATGGGTTTGTCAATGATTTGGGGGCACTCATAGCGCCCTCAGAACCAGGGTGATGGCCATAATAAGGGGTAGATCTCATGCTCAGATTTTTCCCATGTGCTATATTAAATGTCCCGACTATCTCTTGCATTTTATAATCATGTTTTGGCCATAATAAGGGGTAGATCTCATGCTTAGATTTTGCCCATGTGCTATATTAAATGTCCTGACCATCTCTTGCATTTTATAATCATGTTTTTCTTTTGTTTCTTGCTTGTGGCCATAATAATATTTTAACATTCTTTTAACTACATCAACCTCCGAGGAAACATTTCTATGCCCGACTGTTAAATTTTAGGTATGTTCTATGCTTAGAGCAGTTTATTTCAATTTTCACAGTTAGTTCAATATCTTTTCCAGATTAGCAATCACATCAACATAATAGTAAATTGCAGATAGAACATAAACATAAATCGCAGAAGACAAGCCAAGACAAGAGGACACAAGATGTGGCGCGCTAGCTAGGGACAAACCCCAATGTGGGGAAACCCTTGATCAATTCTTCTTATATGTTCTTCAATAGTTCAACAGAACAGAGAGAGAGAGAGAGAGAGAGAGAGAGAGAGAGAGAGAGAGAGAGAGATAGTACATTTACAACAGAAGTCAACACTTTGACATATCTAAATAAGAGCATAGATCATCTCTAAGTAGATGATACATGAGGTAGCTGAACTCAGTTGAAGACATGCTGCTTCAACTGATTCTCCCAGGGGACTCCACCATGCTGCACCTATCATTGTGCTGCTCCTCATCATCATGCCGCACCTCACTGTGTTGCACCATACCGCACCCATCATCATTATGCTGCATCTCATCATGCTTCATCAATCATGACTGTACCCATCGCTATACTGCATCATGTACCATCATGTGCCATTGCTGCACCATGTTTGCCATACTATCCCATGTGCTTGCTGCACCATGCTTGCCACACTACTAGCATTGTTGTCCCACTATTAGTGACATTGCCATTCCATGTTGTCGCACTACTAGCATTGTTGTGCCACTGTTAGTGACATTGCTGTTCCATGTTTGCACACTATTGCTTTCCCACTGTTAGTGACATTGCCATTCCATGTTGTCCCACTGTTAGTGACATTGTCATTCCATGTTTGCACACACTGTTGCTGTCCCATTGTTAGTGACATTTCCATTTCATGTTTGCACACTATTGCTGTCCTATTGTTAGTGACATTGCCACTCCATGTTTTCCATACTGACCCAATTGTATTGCTGCTGTTTTAGTTGTATTGTTGTAGCATGTCATCATTGCTATCATGCTGTCCATGCATCTTGCACTATCATGCATTCAAACTTCATGGGTCACCTTGCTGTCACATTCCTAGCACAACTGTCCACGTCCTTCTTGGAAAGCTGATCTAGGACTGCAAAGACACCTTACTGCTGCCCTCCAACGGACCTTCAAGAAGTCCTTCAAATCTGTCCTAAAATCAGGACTGTCTATCCACTAGCAAAAGCATCAAAACAATAGAACAACCAGACCTTGCTTATCAACAATCTGCTGTCCTCCTTGTCCTTGAATTTTGTACCTTCCTCTGTAATCTCGGCCCTCTGGTTAGGGCTGACTGTAACCACTGTTACAGCCCTAAAACTTGGCTGTCTAAGCTTCCAAGAATGCGGATTTTCTTCCCAAACAAATCCTCCCCACTTGTTGTCCATTACACCACTTACAGCCCTCCGGTTTAGGCTTTCGGTTCCTCAAACAACCAACGTTCTTGGCAAGCTGATCTAGGGCTTCATAGGCTTGCGTCTAGGGCATCATAGGCATGTGTCTACGGCATCATAGCCCAACGTACAAGGCAACGTACATCTTGTTGATATTTCCTCCATAGCTGCGTTAGAAAGACAACATTAGAGGTAAGGGCTCCTCCAGGTTAGCGTATCTACCATAACTGTGATTTGACTTCCATTAGGGCAGCGTAGAGTTTTTTCCTTTTGACTGCTACAAGGGCTTCATCCTCCTAGATTTCTCTTCCACTAAAACCCAAAACAAGTGGATAGAAATCAAGAGTGAAGTGTGTGTAAAATGACTCTCAAGTCATCTCCTTTTATACTAAAACGTTGAGCACATGTGGGTGTTATTTAGTTGCTGGCCGACCTTGACGAATTGTCTTATAACATAAATAAATTCATAACTCCACGAATACTTATCGGAATCGGATGATCTTTAGATCAATCCTACACCTTTCGATGAAAGGGATCTAAGAAAATTATCAGCTGCCATAAATAAGATGACCCACATGGAGTTTGGCCCTAGTTGTCAATTTTAACACCCAAACATGTGGACAAGGGGAGGGGGTGTGCCAACGCCTTGTGGATCCAGAGAAGGAATATGAATAAATCAGGGTTGTAATGCATGGAGGGGAGTGAAAAATGTGGATTAGGGGTTGTAATGTGTGGAGGGTGCGAAAATTTCTGAATTTAGCACCACATCAGAAACCGCTATTGTATTTTCTGGTTTACTATCTCCTACGTGTTCTTTGCATTAACAAGTTATTTAAATAAATAAATATCGAAGTAAACACAAATGTAGCCTTCACAAATATACAGATCAACAACTAAAATAAACTGAGACAACACAAGGGACACCGTTATTTTTGGACAATCGTCCCCGGAAAAACCCAATGCGGGAAAACCAGTGCAGCATATATGAGGGTTTTATTATTAAGCAGATTCTGAATACAACTCGGGTGCCAGAAATGGATCACCCTTCAAAGAATATCCTTGGCAGCAATACCTCTATCCAGAGACAGATATTCTGGCTAATCATCAACTGAATGAACAATCCTATAGTGACTCTGGCTGTTCCTTGTGCTGGACAGTGAAAGATGCTTCACACACTCCTCTGGAACCGCGTCACCCTCTCTGGCTCTGCGTCAACCGATCAACTCTCAGTCTGTCTCATTGAATCACCTTAGCGCAACCTCTGAAGCTCATTGCATCCTCTGCGTTAGCCTCTATGGCCTTTGTGTCGGCTTCTTTGGCCCTCTGCGTCCTCTGTGCTGGCCTCTTAGCATTTGCGTCAACCCTTACCGCCTCTGCATCAACCCTCCTAGGCTCTGCAATGCCTCTTCCGACAATCTGTTGTCTCTTTGATATGTATCCTTCAGCCTTGGATCGAAATCCTCTTGCTCAACTGCCCCTCGCTGTAACTGATCACTCCCTCGATTTCCTCAGCAAACCCAACCCCAAAAAATCGAATTCTTGATCTCTCTTGGTGTGTCTCCAACTAACCCTTAAGCCTCCTCTTATACTTTTCCCATTGATGATTCAACGACTGAGATTAAGTCCCTAATCAACAGATAAGATTAGATCTAGCTTGATCCTCGTTATTTAGAACTTTCTCACCCATTTTATATTAATACACATTAATATTTTAATTTTCCGAAGTTTAGACTTAGGGTCTCATTAAAAATATTAATTATTTTAATATCTCTTCATCCGAGTGGAATTTCTCCAAATGATTTCTGGGTCTTGGAGATCTCATGTGACTTAGCCTCTCCACCAAATTTCAAGGCTAGAGCACATCTGATGCTACCAAAAATCAAGAGAGGGGAGTGAAAACTGTGGATGGAGGAAGCGAGACCACACTACCAAATTCAGGGTTTCCCAAGTCGTGCCCTTCCCAAAGCCATAGGGAAATTGGGCAGATCCCAGGAGACTAGGATTGAGGATTAATGCCCCCCCCTCCCAATTTGAGGTGAGGGAACAAAACTATGGTCAAAGCCTTTGCTTTTTTCCATTCATTTGTTTGCACAATGTTGCTTGAATGAGGACGTTGTCCTTTCCAACGGTTAGTATAATGTTGACAACCTCTCTTTGCTTGGTGCAAAGATGATTCAAACCATGCTTTTAGGCTCCTTGCTTCATTTTGGCTTGAAATGTCCCTTGGATTGCTTGGAGACTTGAATGGCCTTCTGTTTTTCCTCAACATGTTGATTTGGGGTAGCATCAGATGTGCTCTAGGCCAGAAATTTTGCAGAGAGGCTTGGCATATGTATTCCAAAGAACCCAGAAAATGTTTTCGGAAATTCCACCCAGAGACAATTTTATTAAACTAATTAATATTTATTAATGACACCCTAAGTCTAAACTTAGGAAATTAAAAATATTAATTGGCATTAATCTAATTGTGGGTGTAACTTCTAGAAGAAGACAGAGATCAAGCCAAAATGATCTGAGCCTTTGATTAGAAGTTAATCTAGCCCGTTGGTTGTCCAATAGAAAGATATGATTAGGAGTTAATCTAGATCGTTGGTTGTCCAACAGAAAGATATAAGAAGAGGCTTGAAGGTCATTTGGAAAAGACATTGAGAGATCAAGAGATCGAATTTATGAAGTGAGAAGTTCTCAGGAGGAAGTTCTCATCGAGGAGATTTCTTGTAGTTGAGGGGCAGGGATAACATCCAGAGAGAGAGATCTTCTCAGCCAGTGAATCATTAGTAGAGAGACACAGAGAGTGATCTAGTAGCCTAGACGCAGAGGCTGACATAGGGCCATGAAGGGCCACACAGAGACAGTGCAGAGGGTGAGAGAGAGTTCGAGATTTTGCTGAGGAGAGCCAGTTTTAGAAGTCGGGATTCGGATTGTGAGACCGGGAGGTTGAAAGTAGACACTATGGGCAGCAAATTGATCAACAAACTACGTGATGCAGAGCCTAGAGAGGTTGATGCAGAGACTGCGTGAGGACTGCGCAGAGTAGTGTAGGGCCTGCCAAAGGCACTTCATTCAGTATCCGGATCAACTAGGATTTTCTCAGTGATTGTGAGGTAATATCCCAAATCTTTTTGCTATTATTTCTCTCTGTAAATGAATAACTTGAGAGGTATTCAGAGATGTATTCAAAATTTGCTACTGCTTAATAATAATAAACCCTCAGAACTGCTGCACTGGTTTTCCCGCATTGGGTTGTTTCGGGGATTTTTGTCCAAAAATAACAGTGTCTATTGTGTTGTATTTTTGTTCTTGCTTAGTCTCTTGTTTCCGCATAATATTTAATTAAGTGAAGGCTGCAGTGTATGTACTACGATATTTGCCATAGGAAACTGCAGGCAATTTGTTTAAAGGAATTTAACAAATATGAGTAATATCACCAGTTGCTGCAGTAGGGGTTCTTGTTAAGGAATTTTCAAACAACATTCCTCCAAATTGACCTTTACATGGTCAAGTGGGTAGAAAGGGTAGATGACACTCCTTGTATGGGTCCATTTGCTTGCTTTTTGTGTGGTTTAAGGCTTGAACTTTCTTGCACATGAGTTTCCCTTAGTCTATGATGTGTCCTTGACTTGCTTTTACATCTTTCTTACTCAACACATTTTTCATTTTACCTCTTTTAAGCTCATGCCTGCACTAGGGAAGTCACCTCGATTTGAAGGTACCTCAAAGATGCAAATGGGACATTAAAGGGGGCGTTAAGAGTGCCTTGAATTGGATTTGATTACTCTTGACTTGGAGGTCGCAATTTATCTTTCCACTACTTTGGAGGATGTGGGTCATTGCATTAGGGAGCTCAAATGCATCACAAACTTTGAGACTTCCATGAAGAATGATGGTCATAGCCAAAGAGGTGTGCATACATATAGATATGGTTGATTTTGGGAACAAAGATTGCATTGGGATAATGGGAAAGTGAGGGAAAAAGTACAATAAGTGATCACCTTTATAGGGCTACTCAACAAGTTCTCCCATATATCATCAGTCAAAGTAGCTCCACCTCTTGATGTTCGCATATCACCATAAGAGATAAGAATGTTGCATGATGCTTTCTTTCCCATACTATTCTTCTCTTTTCTTGACCCATCGAATGCTGAATGAAATCCTTTCCTTCTAGTACTAACCTTTCTCTAGTGGTTCGTGGATTAGACTAGCCACATAAGGTTTCCATAATTAATATGGTCTTCCAGGTTGAGTGATGCTCTGTTTTTGGCAGGGACCATTGTGAGAGAAACCCAGGCCTTATGTGGTGAGGTTTTCTCAAAAAAATAATAGCACCGCCATTCATACTTTTAATAATGAACCCCTTTTCCTATATCGTCTCTCCTTATTTTTTTTGCATGCCCCTTTCCATGGCTACATCACCACTAATGGGTCTCTCTAGGTCGTTTTCTCAGGTAGGGCCCGACTTGAGATGGCTTCTTCTTAGATGGGACCAATCACCGTGCCTCTCCATTGCCTATTAAGGACTTTGGTCTTGGTTGTAGCATCCTATAGACTGCAGCTATGGGATCACATCTCTAACCATTGCTCCAATGCCTTCTTCCACTTGTCCATTGCATTCCCTAGTTCAACACTAATATTGTTAACTTTTCCTTCTTTCCTTCACTATTTGCGCTTCAGAGTTCTCAATTCTCACCTCTTTCATTTGCTATCTCAAATAATGTTGCCACCTCTTACTTCTTGGCTTCAATTGTTCATCTCTATTGTTGTCCCCTCTTGCGTATTTGGTTCAGTTTTTTGGTCCTGGATTTAATAAATTTTATCTCTCTTTCCTCCACTAGCTGATCCCTACCTTTGCCACCTATCCTTCCTTGTCCTCTTCTCACCTTCTTTCGCTTCTCAACCTCATTGAGATTTTCTATTGTTATCGTCTCCTTGTATGTGGCAAGCCATTTACTTTTATGTTGTAGGCTCTGTTACCAGAATCTAGCAGGCCCTAAGGAGGGAAAGGCTATGGGTCAAAGAGGTAAACTTAGTGATAACAATGGGACATGGTGGTATCAAGGCGAAATGCCATCGGTTCAAGGATGGCAATGATGATTATTTGGGTGTATAGATGGAGGAGCAAGCAATCATTGATACATGAGTTACCCTATCGTTATTTTTGCCACCGTTATTTATGTTCCTTTTGCCCTTTCTTGATTTTTTTTTTTGTATTGCTGGCTATGGCTCCAGGAAATGAGAGCATGTGGTGTAAGATATAAGCAGTTATTACCCCCTTAAGGTGGGGTAGTTCATCGCCCACCAGGGTTGGGATGTGCCTGGGTTCTGATTTGGGGGCACACATTGCGCTCTTGGAACAAGGGTGATGGCTATAATAAGGGGTAGATCTCATGCTCAAATTTGCCCATGTGCTATTTTAAATGTCCCGACCATCTTTTTCATTTTATAATGTTCTTTTTCTTTTGTTTCTTGCTTGTGGCCATGATAATATTTTAACATTCTTTTAACTATATCAACCATCGTGGAAACATTTATAGGCCCGACCCAGACATGTGGACAAAGGGAGCGGGTGTGCCAACGCCTTGTGGACCTAGAGAAGGAATATGAATAAATAGGGGAGTGAGAAATGTGGATGGGGAAAACGGGACCGCACTACCAAATTCAGGGTTTCCCAAGTAGTGCCCTTCCCAAAGCCATAGGGCAATAGGGGAGATCCCACGAGAAAAGGATTGAGGATCAACCCCCACCACCCATTTGAGGTGAGAGTACAAAACTATTGTCAAAGCCATCCCTTTTTTCCAAGTTCTAGGCCTGAACCAGACATGTGGACAAAGGGAGCGGGTGTGCCAACACCTTGTGGACCTAGAGAAAGAATATGAATAAATAGGGGAGTGAGAAATGTGGATGGGGAAAATGGGACCGCACTACCAAATTCAAGGTTTACCAAGTAGTGCCCTTCCCAAAGCCATAGGGAAATAGGGGATATCCCACGAGAAAAGGATTAAGGATTAACCCCCACCCCCCATTTGAGGTGAGAGTACAAAACCACTGTCAAAGCCATCCCTTTTTTCCAAGTCACTCAATAATCCATACCCAAGATGCCCAAGGAAAAGCAAGCATAACCACCCGATTGCACAATGAAAAACGTACCTCTTGGGTAGGATGGCCCACCTTCAAACCTATTTTCTCGAAAGATGGGCGATGGGACATATGACTAACGCAAGGAGCAGAGATCAAATGGCTCATTGTATCAACTACATTGGTGGTTTTTAGTGGCTACGTGTTGTTGAGTGAGGAGATATCTAGGAGAATTTTTTCTTCAATGGGGTCAGACACTTTTGATGGGTAACATGCTTTTTTTGCACTGAGATTACCACATTCGCATCTTTTGCATGTCTCAACAAGCTCCTACATCATCAACCACCATCTACAAGTATGTATCTTCTAATTCTTCTCTCTTTCTTTCTATTTTTATTTATCTTTTTGATGTTTCGCACTCTAGTTATGGCTTTGTAATACCACCCAAAACCCTCCCTTTAAATCTCAATGCCTTATATATACAAGTAAGACCCTAGGGCTAATGGAAGGTACAAGATAGACCCTAGGGTAATGGAAGAGTCATACCTAGTGTAACACTAGTGTATTGTTCACACGTTGTAGGCCAATTGTTCTCAGGCATAGGGGCAAATAAATAAAAGAAACTAAGTCTAATGAATGATAATAATTTCAAAGTGTTTAGACTCTAGACTAATATGATTGTGATATTTCTTGATCTATATTGCAGATTTATGCAAATAGAAAATAAAAGAATGACATTTTTTATTTTATTTTTGAGAGTGGTTGAAAGGAAACAATAATGTTTAAACTAGAATTACGACTATGGGGTCTAAAAGCCAATTTTGGAGGGCTATTTGTTTAAGAATGATTGGGACCAACAAAGTTGCAAATTGCATATTATATCCAACCCTATCTTGTTATGAATTGCTGGAAAATTTTTCTTTGAAAGGGCCTGTTACAATAAAATTTTGTAGGCTTAGTGTATATCCTCACTAGGAAGATCCAGTCCTCGTAGCAACAAGGGATTGGGCACCACTATCACCTCAACAACTTTTCTCCAGCTATAGAGTGGAATATTGCATCACAAGAAAGAATTCCTTGTATGTGGATCACCTAGAGTATATTCAACAAGGAAGGTTTAAATGTTGTGACATGCTTTTGTAGAAACGAGTCTAGAATCAAAATGTAATTCGCCAAATATTATATAAACATATAAATGAAGAAACTCACTGGTTTACTTTTTATTTTTGATGGTTATATTTTTCTATTTTTAGGGTTGTTTGAATAATAAAAATTAAGGACAATTGCAGAATATAGGAAAAGGAGATGGTTGTTTAGTGGAATAAGGATTGTGCCTTATTTCCACTAGGGCTATGGGGTCAAAACGATGCCCCTCTTGAGTTGGTATCAATGATTGTGGATTATAGCCGGAGGTGGAACCCCATAATTTAAATGAGTTCATGCCTAATCAAGAACAAGTTTTGAAACCAAGCCCTACTAGAAGGATTATACTAAGGGAAAATCCTTCATCAAATAGATCAACTATGATGAAAAATAAATTAAATCCCTTGGTCAGGAGCACTAGGGCATGGCCCAATAAGAAGAAACAAACTCTACCTTAAATCAATAGGAGATATGTGTGAGTAAAACCGTAGACATCCCTTAGCAAGTGACAAAGCTTCCATTCAAATGGGTTGATCTACTTAGTTTTTGTAGTATTCTTTAGCTATCAACAAATCCCCTTAAGAAATATGCGAAATCAACCAAGAAATATAATTCATGATGAACACCAAAGATTTCATGAAAATGTTTCACATTATGGAAAATCGATCTCAACAATTCACAATGATCTGCAAACGAGGGAGATTTTTGTATTTATAGTTTAGGATCTCAACATATTTCCTCCTTTTGATTGAGAAAACAAATGAATTTCATCCACAATATGCTTGATGATTAAGTCAAACTACAAGTTATTTTATTTATTTATTTATTTTTTTAATCTAAGATAATCGGTAACTGGTGAGAGTTATCTTGAACAGGCGCAGGATCAAATCCAATTGGCTGCCACTATAAACCTAGGGTAGGTGCAACAGCCTACAAGCCGCACACAACAACTATTAACTTATGCCTCAACAAGAGCCGAGACGTCCGCTCGGGGGTCGCCTACTTTTCTAGCCAAGACACAATAGGCCATATACTCAATGAGATTTGAACCTCCATCTCGTGGGTTTCACCCAGCGAAACTTATAAGTTATTTTATTACATTACCTAAAACTGAAAATAGGTGAGACATCCCACCAATTAGAGGTTAGATTTGACAAAAGGAGGTTTGAATTGACCTAAGGGTACAATGCACCATCAGGAATAGCTTGACATTGCTTGAAAAATTAACTTGAGTTCTTAGGAAGTAAAAAATTCCGAGTTGTTTGCACAATGTTGCTTAAATGAGGACGTTGTCCTTTCCAACGGCTAGTATAATGTGGACAACTTCCCTTTTCTTGGTTCAAAGATGATTCAAACCATGCTTTTAGGCTCCTTGGTTGATTTTGACTCGAAATGTCTCTTGGATTTCTTGGAGACTTAAATGGCATTCTGTTTTGCCTCAACATTCCTCCAAATTGACCTTTACATGTTCCAGTGGGTAGAAAGGGCAGAGGACACTCCTTGAATGGGTCCATTTGCTTGCTTTTTGTGTGGTTTAAGGCTTGAACTTTCCTCCACATGAGGTTCCTTTAGTCTTATGATGTAACCTTGACTTGTTTTACATCTTGCTTATTCAACACATTTTCCATGTTGCCTCTTTTAACCTCATGCTTGCACCCGGGGAAGTCACCTCGTTTTGAAGGTACCTCAAAGATGAAAATGGGACATTAAAGGGGGCGTTAAGAGTGCCTTGACTTGGATTTGATTACTCTTGACTTGGAGGTCGCAAGATATCTTTCCACTGCCTTGGAGGATGAGGCTGTGGGTCATTGCATTAGGGAGCTCAAATGCATCACAAACTTTGAAACTTCCATGAAGAATGATCGTGATAGCCAAAGAGGTATGCATACATATGGATATGGTTGACTTGGGGAACAAAGATTGCATTGAGATAAAGGGAAAGTGAGGGGAAAAGTACAATAAGCAATCACCTTTATAGGGCTACATCACCACTAATTGGTCTCTCTAGGTTGTCTTCTTATGTAGGGCCCGACTTGAGATGGATTCTTCTTAGATGGGACCAATCACCGTGCCTCTCCATTTCCGATTAAGAACTTTGGTTTTGGTTGTCGCATCCTATAGACTGCAGCTATGGGATCACATCTCTAACCATTGCTACAATTCTTTCTTCCACTCGTCTATTGCATTCCCCAGTTCAACACTATGTCAAATTTTTCTTCTTTCCTTCATTATTTCTGCTTCAGAGTTCAATTCTCACCTCTTCATTTTCTATCTCAAATAATGTTTCACCTCTTACTTTTTGGTCCTGGTTTTAGTAAATTTGATCGCTCTTTCCTCCACTAGTTGGTTCCTACCTTTTCCACCTGCGCTTCCTTGTCCTCTTCTCACATTCATTCGCTTCTCAACCTCATTGAGATTTGCTATTGTTATCGTCTCCTTGTATGTGGCAAGCCATTTAATTTTATGTTGTAGGTTGTGTTACCAGAATCTGGCAGGCCCTAAGGAGGGAAGGGTTATGGGTCAAAGAGGTAAACTAAGTGATAATAATGGGATGATGTCCCACAGTCACAACAACTAGTTTCCCCTCCTCTTTATGGACTTTTCATGATATGAAGAGTCCCAGTAGACAAAAAATCATCTTTAGTTGATGTTCTAGGGTTTGAGGTACTAGGTGATGAGGTAGGACTTCTTAAGGGAAGCTCAATATGATAATATGACAATTCAAAGGGTTTTAGATCTCTATAAGAGACCTAGAAGCAACTTGCACGTGATCTAGAGTTTTTTTGAATTTTATTCCAATGAATACTTGATCTCATACAACCCTCGAAAAGTCCCCAAGCCAAGGAAATGCAAATTAGGGTTTCCCTTCTAAGGCACACCACGAGCAAGGGTTTTTATCGATGAAAACACAAGAGATGCTTTTGAAACTTTGAGATCTTGTAGCTAAGTCCCTAAGCTTGAAGTCTATGATCCTAGTATCCACCCTTTCACTCTCTAGAGAATATCGTTGTATGCCCTAACCTAGCCATCCAAGAATAGAGGATCGGAACTTTGGGAGAAGAAAATATTGAGAAAGAAGGATTTGATCACGAAAAGAAAATTTTTATGTAGGAAAAGCAAAATTTCGTCGACTAGAAACATGCATCACATGTCATGCTATGAGTAACATGTGCAATTGCCAACCAAATAGCTTTTGAAATAATTTTTCAACAATTAGGGCATAATATAACATTAATCTAGTGAAAATAATTCCATTAATTATACTTTTTTCAAGAATAAAACTTCAACAAGAGGCACTTACAAGATGACAATATGATACATCCATCCATAAATCAAGAGATAGCTCCAAAGAAAATCGACTTTCAGCTCCAAATATGGAAACACATCCATGGCATTTAGTAGTTAATCTGAAGAAAAAGTTCGGATTTGCCAAGAATGCCAAAATTCCCATGTGCGTTGATGATCCAATAACAGTGAAGTTGATTTTTATTTATATGAGACCTAGTAGGTCGAATTATTTTCTCAAGGACCCTAACATTATAAAAATGTGCAAACTCCAAGCCTTTGTCACAAGCCGACCAAGTAGCTTTTACAAATTATGAGATAACCATCCAACTGCTGGCCGTATTGATGGCATCATGTTGAAGTAGGGTCATTGGTGGGCCACATTGAGTCCTCTTGGTGCCAACATGTGTGAGAGGCCTCCATAAATCATGAACAAGGGGATGGCTCCTTGCTCTCCATACAAGTCAGCATGTTGAGTTTCAAATTGATTTTGGGGCACGAAAATTGGTCTCATGGGTCTCTTGGTGATAGTATAGTCTCTGATGCTCCAATACTAAGGGATTTGACAATGGTCCTTTCCCTCTCATGTCTCAAGGGAGGAGACAAACCACCTCTGGGCCTTGGATTAGTTGCCATATAATGCTAAGCTGATTGGGGCACACTAGTCCAAACGCATCGTCTCGTGAATAATATAGGGCAATGAGCTGACTGCTGAAGGTGTTGAGAGTGCCCATGTCATGGAATGTTGTTCTACACATGATGGGAGTCCCATATTCTCATTGCTTCAACTAGGAGTGTCAATATGATCCTATTATGGACATGGGCTCTACTTAAGTTGCCCAACCCATGATGAAACCACCTACTAATTACATATAATATCCTCAGAATTAGGTACAATAATTCATTGGTACATCTAAGTGAACCAAACTTTTTTATTAAGGGCACATTGAGACTTCATAGTGGGATTCCTTTCCCAATTTAGTGTTACCTCCCTAGGTAGGAGTTGGTAATAAACAACCCTATTAGGTGTCCCCAGTCCCTAAGGGGAAAGATAGGTCCCTGGTACATCTTTTAATTGATAGGTGTCATGTAAATGAGGATGAATGGATTGGGCATATGAATAAATAGGGGTTGTAATGTGTTGAGGGGAGTGAAAAATGTGGATGGGGAAAACGGGACCGCACTACCAAATTCAGGGTTTCCCAAGTAGTGCCTTTCCCAAAGTCATAGGGCAAAGGGGGAGATCCAAGTAGACTAGGATTGAGTATTAACCCCCCCCCCCCTCATTTGAGGTGAGCGAACAAAACTACGATCAAAGACATTCCTTTTTTCCAAATCACTCAATAATCCATACACAGGATGTCGAAGGAAAAACAAGCATAAGCACTCGATTGCACAATGAAAAACCTACCTTTTGGGTAGGATAGCCCACCTTCAAACCTATGGGCGATTGGGCATATAACTGATGCAGGGAGTAGAGATCAAATGGTTCAATGTATCAACTACATTGGTGGTTTTCAGGGGCTACATGTTGTTGAGTGAGGATATATCTAGGAAATGTTTTTCTCCAATGGGGTCAAACACTTTTGATGGGTAACATGCTTTTTTTGCACTGAGATTACCCCACTCGCATCTTTTTCATGTCTCAACAAGCTCCTACATCATCAACTACCATCAAGTACAAGTATGGATCTTCTAATTCTTCTCTTTTTCTTTCTATTTTCATTTATCTTTTTGATATTTCGCAGTCTAGTTATGGCTTTGTATTAACACCCAAGACCCTCTCTTTAAATCTCAATGCCTTATATATACAAGCAAGACCTTAGGGCTAATGGAAGGTACAAGATAAACCCTAGGGAGAATGGAAGAGTCATACCTAGTGTAACCCAAGTATCTTGTTCACACATTGTAGGCCAATTTTTTCATAGACACGGGCAAATAAATAAAAGAAACTATGTCTAATGAATGATAATAATTTCAAAGTGTTTTAGACTTGGGACTAATATGATTGTGATATTTCATGATCTATATTGCAGATTTACGCAAACAGAAAATAAAAGAACAAGATTTTTTATTTTTGAAAGTGGTTGAAAGGAAACAATAATGTTTAAACTAAAATTACAACTGTGGGGTCTAAAAGCCAAATTTGTAGGGCTATTTGTTTAGGAATGATTGGGACCAACAAAGTTGCAAATTGCATATTGTATCCAACCCTATCTTGTTATCAATTGTTGCAAAAAATTTCTTTGAAAGGGCCTTTTACAGTAAAATTTTGCAGGCCTTGTGCAAATCCTCACTAGGAAGATCCAAACCTCATGGAAACAAGAGATTGGGCACCACTATCACCTCAACAACCTTTCTCCATCTATATAGTGGTATATTTAACCACACGAAAGAATTCCTTGTATTTGGATCACCTAGAGTATATTCAAGAAGGAAGGTTTAAACGATGTGGCATCCTTTCTTAGAAATGAGTCTAGAATCAAAATCTCATTTGTCAAATCCTATATAAACATAAAAATGAAGAAAATCACTGGTTTACTTTTTATATTTGATGGTAATTTTTTTTCTATTCTTAGGGCTTTATGAATAATAAAATCTTAGGACAATTGCAGAATTTAGTAAAAAGAGATGGTTGTTTGGTGGAATAAGGAGTGTGCCTTATTTCCACTAGGGCTATAGGGTCAAATTGATGCCGCCCCTCTTGAGTTAGTTGATCAATGGTGGTGGATTATGGCCGGAGGTGGAACCCCATAAGTTAAATAAGCTCACGCCTAATCAAGAACAAGTTTTGAAACCAAGCCCTACTAGAAAAATATTATACTTAGGGAAAATCCTTCAACAAATAGATCAACTATGATGCAAAACAAACCAAATCCCTTGTTGAGGAGCACTAGGGCATGACCCAACAAGAGGAAACAAACTCTACCTTACATCGACAAGAGAGATGTGCGAGTAAAACCCTAAACATCCCTTAGCAAGTGACAAAGCTTCCTTTCAAATGGGTTGAAATGGGTTGATCTAGTTGGTTTTTGTAGTATTCTTTAGTTGTCCACAAATCCCCTTTAGAAATAAATCAGAAATATGTGAAATCAACCGAGAAATATACTTCATGATGAACAACAAAGATTTCATGAAAATGTTTCACATGATGGAAAACCGATCTCAACAATTCACAATGATCTACAAACGAGGGAGATTTCTTTATTTATAGGTTAGGATCTCAACATCTTTCCTCCTTTTGATTGAAACAACAAGTGTCTTTTCATCCACAATATGGTTGATGATTAAGTCAAACTGCAAGTTATCTCATTACATTACCTAAACCTGAAAATAGGTGAGACATCCCACCAATTAGAGGTTAGATTTGACGAAAGGAGGTCTGAATTGACCCAAGGGTACAATGTTCCATCAAGAATGGCTTGACATTGTTGATTTGGGGTAGCATCGGATGTGATCTAGGCCTCAAGTTTTGCAGGGAGGCTTTGGAACATGTATTCCAAAGAACCCAGAGAGCGTTTTGGGAAATTCCACCAGAATCAATTTTATTAAAATAATTCATTAGGGAATGCCACTCTTTAATTAAATCAGGGAAATACAATTCATTTACAAGGAGACCTGATCTCAAAAAGAACCTGGTGTCCATTTGGGCAAGGGAAGACAAAGGCTACAAGGTGGCCTTCATCGATGGCAAGGTACGTGTATGGAAAAGGAACTTTAAAGATGCTTTCACTCTTGGGTTTCGAGTTGATTCATTATATTAGGTCGGAGGAAGTCTGTTGGGTGTCATGTCTTGTGACACATCTCTTTAGTCTGCACTATGGCATCAGAGATTTGCTCACCTTCATTATAAAGCTCTACACAATGTGAGAAACATGGTGACCGGGATGCCTGAGTTCAAATTAGAGCAAGAAGGTGTATGTCCAGGATGTGCCGAAGGAAAGCTCAAAAGGGGACCATTCCCCTCAAGCCAAGGCAAGACCTCCAATATATTGCAGTTGGTTCACTCAGACATATCTGGTATGATGCCTGTGAACTCGGGAGGATATTTATATTACCTCACTTTTACAAATGATTATTCTCGTAAGACTTGGATATACTTCTTGAAAAAGAAGGATGAAGTGTTCTCTTGGTTTCATCAATTCAAAGCCTTGATCGAGAATCAAACTAAAAAGAAGATCAAGACCTTAAGGACTGATAATGGGACTGAGTATGAATCCAATGAGTTCCATGACTTTTGCAAAGAGGTTGGCATTAAGAGGGAGACTACAACACCATATACTCCTGAGCAAAATGGTGTGGCGGAAGGGAAGAATCGTACGATTGTGGAAGCTGTCCGTGCTATGCTCCATGGTCAAAGACTTCCGAAGTTTCTATGGGCCGAAGCTGCGAATACTGCCGTATATGTACAAAACTGATGCCCTCATCAGGGATTGGGTTCCAAGACTCCTAAAGAGATGTTCACTGGTAAGAAACCTGACGTATCTCATTTTAGAATTTTTGGAAGTCCTGTATATTTTCATGTGCCAAAAGAGAAAAGGAATAAATTGGGTGCATCTGGAAAGAAAGGAATCTACGTGGGCTATAGTGAAAATACTAAGGGCTATAGAATCTATGTGGCTAGTCAAAGGGAAGTCGAGATTAGCCATGATGTCACCTTTGACGAAGATATGGCTCTTAGCAAAGTTTGACAATGTTCCTACTCTAAGGGAATCTAAAGAAGCTGACACCAGGAAACTAGAGGAAAAGGAAGTTGAGACGATGCTTGATGTGGAAGAACCTATGGATCCTATTGATCCCCCTTCGCAAGAGCCTTCCTCTTCTAGGAAGAGGCCCTCATGGCTTAGGGGGACACTTGATGATGCTGAAGGATACATTGCACCCAGAGGGACTTTCCGAGAAAGTAAGAAGCCGGCCAGGTATCAGGGATACTTGACCATCATGAGCACGATCATCCAAAATGAGCCTTCATCATTTGCAGAAGTTGTCAAGCATCAAGTCTGGAAGGATGCTATGATTGAGGAATATGAGTCCATCCTGAAAAACGATGTCTGAGATGTGGTCCCCAAACCCTAGGACAAAGTCGTTGTCACTTCGAAATGGCTTTACAAGATAAAACATGGAGCTAATGGAAGTGCTGAAAACTATATGGCTCATTTTGTCGCTCACGGCTTCTCTTAGAAGGAAGGTATAGACTATGACGAGATATTTGCACCTGTTCCCTGATATAACACCATTTGCTCGATCATAGCCCTTACTGCTTCGCAAGGATGGAACCTACATCAGATGGATGTCAAGATCGCATACTTGCATGGTTCAATCAAAGATGAAGTCTATGTGGAGCAACCCGAAGGATTTGAGATTGATGATCAGGAATCTCATGTGTGCAGGTCGAACAAAGCCCTCTATGGGCTGAAGCAAGCACCCCGAGCGTGGTATGAGAGGATTAATAGCTACTTGATGAAGCTGGGATTCACTAGAAGTGTAGCCGACCCTAACCTTTACTTTACAGTTGAAGATGACAAACCTCTCATATTGGTGCTGTACGTTGACGACCTCTATCTGATAGGTGCAGACCCTCTCATTCTCAAATGTAA
Organism: Pinus taeda; assembly: GCA_000404065.3. Taxonomy (NCBI): domain Eukaryota; kingdom Viridiplantae; phylum Streptophyta; class Pinopsida; order Pinales; family Pinaceae; genus Pinus; species Pinus taeda. The sequence goes on from APFE030091786.1 coordinate 62,920, forward strand.
GAGGGAGTTGGCTTCCAAGTTCGAGATGAAGGACCTAGGACTGATGCACTATTTCCTAGGACTGGAAGTCTGGCAGAAACCAGGGGAGATTTTCCTATGTCAAGGAAAATATGTGGTGAAGGTATTGGAGAGATTTGGTATGGTAGACTGCATGCCTGTGACTACCTCGATGGAGCTTGACTTCAAGAAGTTATGCGGTAGTGCTGCCAGACCTGTTTTACAAAATGTTACCGAGTATCGTCAACTCATCCGAGCATTGTTGTTCTTGGTGAACTCCCATCCGGATATATGTTTTGTAGTCAAACACATTGAGTCAACATATGGTTGAGCCTCACCACACACATTGGATTGGTGCCAAGAATATGTTGAGATATCTTTGTGGCGAAATCACTCATGGGTTGAGATACACTGTCGGAAATGTGAGACGACATGGGTATACCGATGCTGATTGGGCAGGCAGTGTGGTGGACCGAAAGAGCACTTCTGGGTGCTGTTTCTCTTTGGGATCTACCTCGATATCCTGGATGAGTAGGAAGCAGAAGTCGGTGGCTTTGAGCACCGCCGAGGCAGAGTACATTGCTGCTAGTATGGCCTCTTGTGAGGTGGTTTGGTTACAGAAACTATTTAGTGAGCTCTTTGGATTTACATTGGATACTACCTTGATCCTGTGTGAAAACAAGAGCGGGATTCGTTTATCAGAGAATCTCGTATTTCATGATCGCTCCAAGCATATCGATATCAGGTACCACTATATGCAGGATATGGTGCAGTAGGGAGCAATAAGGCTCCAACATATCGGTACAGATGCGCAAGTCGCCGACATTTTGACGAAGCCCCTGGGAATGGTCAAATTCTTGACTTTCCGAGAACGACTTGGTGTCGTTGAGAGACCCTCTTATGAAGGTCGTGTATGATACATACATGGAGCTCTAGGAGCTCCAGGGGGCGCAGGGTACTTCTTAGAGAGACATGCGACCCCCTGGAAACTCACTCTCCCCTGGTGGTGCGCTATGTATAGGGTGAAAGGTTCAACCTTCCCCTATGACACCCCGTGGCGACTGTGGGACAGGATGATTAGTTCTTATGTGGGCCAGGGTGATTAGTTCTCGTGTGGCGACTGTTGGACCGGATGATTCGTTCTCTTGTGGATAGGATGATTAGTACTCTTGTCCGAGGCATCCTACCCATGCAGTCTAGGACTCATGGGAAGTACCTCTGATCTGATCAATGAGTAGGGAAATGGGGTTAGGGACCATTAGTAGTACTATCGATGGACGCATTGTTGTATCTACCATACTCCCTATGCTAGGATGACCTCCATTGATTTGGGATCAATGATACTGATCTGTGATCAGTGAGAGTGGTATGACACACTCTGAGACTGACTTCGAGTCAGTGGAGGATGGTATGATACATCCTCGATCATTTCTTCTTCTTCATAGTTCAGTAGAGCAGAGTAGAGCAGTGCAGGGCAGTGCATTTGATGGCAGAGATAGTATTGACAGTCTCACAGATTAGCAGATGGAGTTCTCCCTAGTTGAGAGGGAGTGTTAAAATTGGAAACTAGGGCCAAACTCCATGTGGATCACCTTATTTATAGTAGCTGATATTTTTCCTATATTCCTCTTGTTGATAGGTGTAGGATTGATCTAAACATCATCCGATTCTGACAAGTATTTATGGAGATATGAATTTATTTGTATTTACTTGACAAATTGTCAAGGTCGGCCAGCAGCTAAATGTGGCACACATGCCCAGCAAATCATATAAGTACAAGTGAGGTTGATTCATTATCAACTCATCTCATCTCAACTCATCTTCTCTCTCCTCATCTTATTGGGCAAGCAAAGGAGCAACTTCTCTCACACGTGCAAGAAGGACAAATTAGGGCAACATTGACTGATTTAGGGCAATGTTGACTTTTCTAGGGCTGTGTCGACCAAGTGCTGGGCTGTTTTATGGAGCGTTGACCAAGGTTTGACCTGCGCTGACTTTTTGGGGGCTGCATTGACTTGAAAGTTGACTAGCGTTGACTGGTTAAGGTTGACTGTAGATTGCTAAGCTTTGACTATTGTTTGACTAAGTATTGTGGACTGTTTTGGGCCGTTGACGATAGCGATTGAACACTGAGTTCTTCAAGTTGACTAGAAGAAAATCTGGGGCTGTTTTGACCAAGTTTGACTTTGCTGATTTAGGTTTTGCTGTTGCTGTTATAAAATTACAGAATTCTGAATTGTATTATTTCTCTCTGCTGAACTATTGAAGATTAAAGAAGAATTGATCAAAGGGTTTCCCCACATTGGGGTTTGTCCCTGGCTAGCTGCCACATCTTGTGTCTCTTGTCTTGGCTTGTTTTCTGTTGATAGTTTAATGTTCTATCTGCACTTTACTTTATGTTTATGTGATTTCTAAACAGTGGCTAATAAAAAGATTTGAAATAAACCACTCTAAGCATAGAACATACCATAATTTAACAAGTTTTCCATGACAACTGAGATTCCTCGAGGAGGGAGGTGGGCTGATTTGGAGTTGTAGTTCGAAAGAGCTACAGATGGGGAGGATCCCTGAGGAGTCCACCTCTTGGATCAATACCTTGCTACGGGAGCGCAGTTTTGCAGTAGCAAGATGGACTAGTGTCGGATGGTGTTGAAGAATGTTGGAGAGACAGTTGTAGTGGCTAGGAGCGCCAGAAACTGAACAATGCATAACAGAGTTGGCAACAGTGCAGATAGACACAAAGTAGAGGTCCGCAGCAGCACAGTAGATAATCAGACTTCAACATTCACGTGGTATCATAAGAACACAATTAGTTCAGTAATTTGGGATGTTCTTTCGCTGTTGATGGAGTAGCAGCAATAGTTTGCATTGTAGAGATAGTTGGCAGTGGCAGTGCCACAGCAGCATGGATGCGGAATTTCAAAGGGCGTTGCCGTTCGGATGCAGTGTTGACAGTGGCAGGATCAATAGCAGTACAAATGCAACATTTGCGCAGTAGTTGGTGGACAGCATGTCAGACATCAGCGACGTAGAGGATGATGCTTCAGAGTCAGAGAAGTATGTAGCAACGTATATTGCTAGAGCGCATTCCTTGTTAAAAGGGAGTGTTGATTTGGGATAGCATCGAATGTGCATTAGGCCTAAAATTTTGCAGGTAGGCTTGGGCACATGTATTACAAGGAACCCAGAAATCGTTTTGGGAAATTCCACCCAGAATGAATTTTATTAAAATAATTGATATTTTTTAATGGGCCCCTAAGTCTAAACTTAGGAAATTAAAAATATTATTGTGAATTAATCTAATTGTGTGTTTAACTTATAGAAGAAGACGAGGATCAAGCTAAAATGATCTTAGCCATTTATTAGCTTTTAATATAAACTGTTGAATTTCAATGAGAAGATTATTTAAGGAAGCTTGAGGGTGATTTGGAAAACACACCAAGAGCTCAGGAGATCAAATTTCTGAAGTGAGAAGTTCTCAGGAGGAAATTCTGATCGAGGAGATTTCTTGCAGAGAGAGGGGCAGTGAGTATCCAAAAAAAGGAATTCCTGGGCTGGAGAGTACGAGGCAAAGAGAGGGCAGAATGACGTCTAGAGAGAGGCAGACGTTGGCCTAGACAATTTTGACGCAAAGGTAGCGCAGACGTTAAAGGCAGATCAAATTCTTGTAGAGGAAATTGAGTTTCAGTGGTCGGGAGCCGGGATGTGAGATCGAGAGGCAGAGATATGGATTTACCAGCCAGCAGAGGGTCCAAAGAAGGAGCAACGTGATACCTAACAAGGGTGATGGAGGAACTTTTGTAGGAGTTACACAGTTCTCAACAGAGGCTATGCAGAGGCTCCAGTTCAATTTGATCAGACTCAGATTCTCCCAGTGACAGGGTGAGATGATTTCACCATTCATTTTGTCCAGTTTCTCTCTTATCAGTTTGCTAGTTGAGCATCCAAGAATTGTACTCAAATTTTCTCCGGCATAATAATAAAACCCTCAGATCTGCTGCACCAGATTTTCCGCATTGGGTTTTTTTGGGGACATTTGTCCAAAAATAACGGTCTCATTTGTGTTGTATTTTCTTTCTTGCTCAGTCTCTTGTTTCTGCATATAATTTAATTAAGTGAAGGCTGCAGTGTATGTATTACGATATTTGCCATTGGAAACTGCAAATACTTTGGTTGATTAATTTAACAAATAGGAGTAATATCATTAATTGCTGCAGTAGAGATTTCGGTTGAGGAATTTTCGCAGACATTTCTTGAAAAATTAACTTGAGTGCTTAGGACATAAAAACTTCCACTTTGTTTGCACAATGTTTCTTGAATTAGGACGTTATCCTTTCCAACGGCTAGTATAATGTGGACAACCTCCCTTTGCTTGGTGCAAAGATGATTCAAACCATGCTTTTAGGCTCTTTGCTTGATTTTGACTTGAAATGTCCCTTGGATTGCTTGGAGACTTAGATGGTGTTCTGTTTTGCCTCAACATTCCTCCAAATTGACCTTTACGTGGTCTAATGGGTAGAAAGGGCGGAGACACTCCTTGTCTAAGTCCATTTGCCTACTTTTTGTGTGGTTTAAGGCTTGAACTTTCTTGCACATGAGTTGCCCTTAGTCTATGATGTGTCCTTGACTTGCTTTTAAACACATTTTCCATGTTACCTCTTTTAACCTCATGCCTGCACTAAGGGAAGTCACCTCGTTTTGAAGGTACCTCAAAGATGAAAATGGGACATTAAAGGGGGTGTTAAGAGTGCCTCGACATGGATTTGATTACTCTTGACTTGGAGGTTGAAAGATATCTTTCCACTGCCTTGGAAGATGTGGTTCACTGCATTAGGGAGCTCAAATGCATCACAAACTATGAGACTCCCATGAAGAATGATGGTCATAACCAAAGAGGTGGGCATAAATATGGATATAGTTGATTTGGGGAACAAAGATTGCATTGAGATAATGGGAAAGTGAGGGGAAAAGTACAATAAGTGATCACCTTTATAGGGCTACTCAACAAGTGCTCCCATAAATCATCAGCCATAGTAGATCCACTTCCTGATGTTCGCATATCATCGTAAGAGATAAGAATATTTTATGGTGCTTTCTTTCCCATACTATTCTTCTCTTTTCTTGACCCATTGAATCTTCAATTAAATCCTTTCCTTCTAGAACTAACCTTTCTTTATTGGCTTGTGGATTAGACTAGCCTCATAAGGTTTCCATAATTAATATGCTCTTCCAAGTTGAGTGATGCTCTGTTTTTGGGAGGGGCCATTATGAGAGAAACCTAGGCGTTATGTGGCGAGGGTTTCTCAAAAAAATAATAGCACCCCCATTCATACTTTTAATAATGAACCCTTTTTCCTATATCCTCTCTCTTTGTTTTTTTTGCTTGCCCCTTTCCTTGGCTACATCACCACTAATGGGTTTCTCTAAGTCGTCTTCTCAGGTAGGGCCCAACTTGAGATGGCTTCTTCTTAGATGGGACCAATCACCATGCCTCTCCATTGCCTACTAAGAACTTTGGTCTTGTTTGTCGCATCCTATAGACTGCAGCTATGGGGTCACATCTCTAACCATTGTTCCAATGCCTTCTTCCACTCATCTATTGCATTCCCTAGTTCAACACTAAGGTTGTCAACTTTTTTTCTTCCCTTCACTATTTGTGCTCCAGAGTTCTCAATTATCCCCTCTTTCATTTGCTATCTCAAATAATGTTGCCACCTCTTACTTCTTGGCTTCAATTGTTCATCTCTATTGTTGTCCCTTCTTGTGTATTTGGTTTAGTTTTTTGGTCCTGGCTTCAGTAAATAAAATTGATCTTTCTTTTCTCCACTAGTTGATCCCTACCTTTGGCACCTGTCCTTCCTTGTCCTCTTCTCACCTTCATGCGCTTCCCAATGTAGCAAGTCATTTACTTTTATATTGTAGGCTGTTTTAACAGAATCTAGCAGGTGCTAACGAGGGAAAGGATATGGGTCAAAAAGCTAAACTAAGTGATAACAATGGGACGGTGTCCCACAGTCACAACAACCAGTGTCTCATACTCTTTATGGACTTTTCATTATGTGAAGAGTCCCAGTAGATACACAATCATCTTTAATTGATGTTCCTAGGGTTTGAGGTACTAGCTGATGAGGTAGGATTTCTTAAGGGAAGCTCAGTGTGATAATGTGGTACTTTAGAAGGGTTTTAGCTCCCTATAGGAGACTTAGAAGAAACTTGCATGTGATCTAGGGTTTTGTAAATTATCGTGGTTAAAGGTATTCCCCAAATCATGGCAAGGGGAAGAAAGGGCTTCTTATGATTTATTCGAGTGAATACTAAGCTCATACAACCCTCTAAAAAATCCCCAAGCCAAGGAAATGCAAACTGGGGTTTCCCTTCTAAGGCACACCTCAGGCAAGGGTTTTTATGGATGAAAACAGGAGATGCTTGTGAAACTTTGAAGTCTTGTAGCTTAGTCCCTAAGCTTGAAGATTATGATCCTAGTATCAGACCAAGTAGCTTTTGCAAATTATGAGATAACCATATAACTGCTAGACGTATTGATGGCAACATGTTAAAGTAGGGTTGTTGGACGACCACATTGAGTCCTCTTGGTGCCGACATGTGTGAGAGGCCTCCATAAATCATGAACAAGGGGATGGCTCCTTACTCTCCATACAAGTCATCATGTGTGGCCGCAAATTGATTTTGGGGCATGAAAAATGGTCTCATGGGTCTTGTGATGATAGAATAGCCTGTGATGCTCCAATACTAAGGGCTCTAACAATGGTCCTTTCCCTCCCATGTCTCAAGGGAGGAGACAAACCACCTCTGGGCCTTGGATTAGCTGCCATATAATGCTAAGCTGATCAGGGCACACTGGTCCAAGCGTATCATCTTGTGAATAATGTAGGGAAATGAGCAACCTTTCGAATGTGTTGAGGGTGCCCATGTCATGGAATGAAGCTCTACACATGATGGGAGTCCCGTTACACTCAATGCTTCACCCATGAGTGTCAATATGATCCTATTGTGGACAAGGGCCATGCTTAAGTTTCCAAACCCATGATGAAACCACCTACCAATTGCCTATAATATCAAATGCACATCCTCACAATTAGGTACATTAATTCATTGGTACATCTGAGTGAACCAAACTTTTTTATCAAGGGCACATTGAGACTTCATAGTGGAATTCCTTTTCAAATTTAGTGTTACCTCCTTAGGTAGGAGTTGGTAATAAACAACCCTATTAGTTGTTCACAGTCCCTAAGGGGAAAGATAGGTCCTTGGTACTTCCTTTAATTGATAGTTGTCATGTGAATGATGATGAATGATATTTCTGTGTATTAGTGGTCGCGACTCTAGGAAATGAGAGAATGTTGTGTAAGCTATAAGCAGTTATTACCCCCTTAAGTTGGGGAAATTCATCGCCCACTAGGGCTTGGGACGTGCATGGGTTCCTCAATTGTTTGGGGGCACTCATAGCGTCCTTAGAACCAGGGTGATGGCCATAATAAGGGGTAGATCTCATGCTTAGTTTTTGCCCATGTGCTATATTAAATGTCTCGGCCATCTTTTGCATTTTATAATGTTATTTTTCTTTTGTTTCTTGCTTGTGGCCATGATAATGTTTTAACATTCTTTTAACTACATCAACCTTTGAGGAAACATTTCCAGGTCTGACCCAGACATGTGGACAAGGGGAGGGGGTGTGTCAATGCCTTGTGGACCCAGAGAAGGAATATGAATAAATAGGGGTTGTAATGTATGGAGGGGAGTGGAAAATGTGGATGGGGAAAATGGGACCGCACTACCAAATATAGGGTTTCCCAAGTAGTGCCCTTCCCAAAGCTAGAGGGCAAGAGGGGAGATCCCATGAGACTAAGAATTTGGATTAACCCCCCTTGCCCCCCCAATTGAGCTGAGGGAACATGTTAATTTTAGGTATGATCTACGCTGAGAGCAAATTTAGTTAAATTTTCCATATTAGCTCAATATCAATTCCAGATTAGTAATCACATTTAGCATGATAGTAAAATGCAGATAGAACATAAACATAAATCACAGAAAACAAGCAAAGACATGAGGACACAAGATGTTGCGCCAGCCAGGGACAAACCCCAATGTGCGGAAACCCTTGATCAATTCTTCCTATGTTCTTTAATAGTTCAGCAGAGAGAGATAGTACATATACATCAGAAGTCAACATTTTGACTTGACAAAATAAGAGCAAAGATCTTCACTAAGAAGATAACACATGAGGTTGCTGATCTGAACGCAGGTGATTCCATCACCATGCTCCACGCATCATTGTGCTGCACTTCATTACACCATGTTGCACCATACTGCATTATTCATGCTGCACCATTCATGATCACTATGCTGCATTAACGATACTGCATCCAACAGTGCGCTGCATTCATTGTCACCATGTTGCACCCAATAGTCAGTGCATTCATTGTCCATGCTGCACCCAACAGTGTGTTGCATTAACCATGCTGCATCCGATAGTGTGCTGCATTCATTGTCACCATGCTGCACCCAATAGTCAGTGCATTCATTGTCCATGCTGCGTCCATCCAAGCTGCACCCAACACTGAGTTGTTCTCATTACAGTGTTGCTCCCATCACTTAGCTGCACTTTGCTGTGCCCTTCATTGCACTATGCTGCACGCATCATACACTCAATGCATATTGCAATACATCATGCTGCTGTTATACATCCATGCCCATCATCATGCTGCATCCATTGTGCTGCACCATATTGTAGCATGTTGCTCAATGCACCTTACTGCGCCATGCTGCTCAATGCAGCTTACTGCGCCATGTTGCCCATGCACCTTATTGCGCCATGATGCCCATGCACCATGCTTCTCAATGCACCTTACTGCACCATTTTGTCACCTATCACACCATGTCCATCATCACTACACTACAATACTGTATCCAATTACCAGCCTTAGCTGCTTGCTATGGCTTGTAGCCTAGTAGAGCAGCTAGGTAGAGTTTCTTTATGACAGCGTGAAAGGTTTTTACAAGTAGCACGTAAGACCTCCTTTTGATTGCGTCTTTGACTCTTTCTAAATAACAGGTTATAACACCTTTGATGACTGTGTTTAGGGCAACGTGGAGTCCTTCTCTTGCTGCAAAATAGGCCCAGCCTTTATGGTGCATCTGAATAGAGACTAGGGCACACACAGAACTGTGTCTAGGTCTCTTTGGAACAATGTATAGACCTGTCCTTAGAACAACGGATTTACGACCCTTTGGACAATGTATGAGAGCCAATATTATGACAACGGTTTTGGCTTGAACTGACTGCAGTTAGGGCACATAAAATTGTGGCCTATTCTCTTCAAAGTTAGGGCCAGGACTGCGGCCAGAATTCTGTGGCTAAAACACTTCCTTACTGCGGCTAGGGTAAGGATAGAAAGGTCTCTTCTAGACCAGCATTTAGGCTTCTCCTTGCTGCGTTGTGGAAGCCACCTTCATCATGACTACATATAAGACAATGTAGAGCCTTCTCCTTTTGACTGTAAGTAGGGCTAGGGTAACTCCTCTTAGGGCAGCGTATAGACTTTCATTAGATAGTGTCTAGAGTTAGGGCAAACCCTCTAGGGCAGCGTATTCTCTTAGTGACTCCTCTTTCCACCAAAACCCAAAGACAAGTGGAGGGGAAGAGATCACAAGAAGAGTGTGTGTCCAAATGACTAGCAAGCCACCTTTTTTTATACGAAAATGTTGAGCACAAGTGGGGGCAATTTGGTTGCTAGCCGACCTTGACGAATCATCCCATAACACAAATAAATTTATATCTCCATGAATACATGTCGGAATCGGATGGATCTTTAGATCAATCCTACACCTCTCGACGAGAGAAATCCAAGAAAAATATCAGTTGCCATGAATAAGTAGACCCACATGGAGTTTGGACTTAGTTGCCAATTTTAACACTCCCTCTCAACTAGGGAGAACTCCATCTGCTAATCCATCTGCCAGACTGTACTATCTCTGTCATTAGTGCCCTGCTCTGCTCTTCTGAACTATGAAGAAGAAGAAGTGATCGAGAATGTATCATACCATCCTCTACTGACCTGAAGTCAGTCCCATATAAATGAGAGTGTCTCATACCACTCTTATTGACCTGAAGTCAGTACCAATAAACAGAGTGTGTCATACCACTCTTATTGATCCGAAATCAGTTCCAAATAAAGAGAGTGTATCATACCACTCTTATTGATCCGAAATCATTTCCAAAAGAGAGTGAGTTATATCACTCTTACTGACTCGAAGTCAGTTCCAATTGATCCTAGATCAATATCATCCTAGCATAGGGAGTACGGTAGTAACACGATGCGTCCATCAGTACTACTATGGTCCCTATCCTCCTTTCCCTATTCATTGGCCAGATGAGAGGTACTTCCCATGAGTCCTAGATTGTATGGGTAGGATGTCTCAGCAGGAGAGGGATGAACCACTTATCTTGCCTACATGTCACCAGGGGTATTCCAGGGGAAGGCTGAACCACTCACCTTGTACACAACAAATCACTAGGGGAAGGCTGAACCACTCACCCTATGAATGTGTCTCGGCAGGAGAATGATAAATCACTCATCTTGCCTACATAGCAGACCACTAGGGGAAGGTTGAACCACTCACCCTATGGTTGCTCATCGCTCCAAGATGTACCCTGAAGTCCCTCGAAGCTCACATAGCTCAATGTACATATCGTACAGGACCCCTAGGAGAGAGTCTCTCCACGACTCCTAGTTGTTCTCGGAAAGTCAAGAATTTGACCTTTCCTAGGGGCTTCGACATAATATCGGTGACCTGCACATCAGTCCCAATGCGATGGAGCCTTCTTGCTCCTCAATGTACCATATCCCAAATAAAGTGGTACCTAATGTCTATATGCTTGGAGCGATCATAGAACACAGGATTCCTCAACAATCGAATCCCCCTCTGGTTGTCACAAAAGATCACGATGGTATCCAGCACATGTCCAAACATCTCACCGAAGAGGTTCCACGCCCAGACAGCTTCACAGGAGGTCATACTCATTGCTATGTATCTGGCCTCATCGGTGCTCAAAGCAACCGACTTCTGCTTCTTGCTCATCTAGGATATTGAAGCAAAACCCAAAGAGAACCAACACCCAGAAGTGCTCTTGCGATCCTCCACACTGCCTGCCTAATCAACATCAGAATAATCATGCAGCTTCACATTTCTAACAGTGTATCTCAATCCATGAGAGATTGTGCCCTGAAGATATCTCAAAGGACTCTTGGCACCAATCCGGTGAGGCTCAACCATATATGAGCTCAACATGCTAACTATAAAACATATATCTAGACAGGATTTCACCAAAAACATCAATGCTAGTATGAGTTTATGAAACTCAGGGGCATTTCCCAAATCTGGTGCGACATCACTACCGCATAACTTCTTAATGTTAGGCTTCATCGAGGTAGTCACGGGCTTGCAGTTCACCATTCCAAGTCCGAAATCCAACTCCCTCTTACTTTTACAAATGAGAGGGTTTGCACCTGTCAGAAAGGGGTCGTCCTCATAAGGTACCTAGTATGAGAGGTCTATCATCCACAACCTTAAAGAAATGGTTTGGATCAACTTCACTCCTAGTGAATTTCAGCTTCATCAGATAGCTGTCAATCCTCTCATACCAAGCTCGTGGTGTTAGCTCTAAATCATAGAGAGCTTTCTTCAACCTGCGTACATGAGATTCTTGATCATAAATCTTAAATCCCTCGAGTTGTTCCAAACCTGTGGACTTGCTACATGAGGGGAATGGTCCCCTTGTAAGATTTTACTTCGGTACATCTTGGAGATGTACCTCCATGCTCTTCTTGAATTCAAGCATCCCTTTCACCATCTGACTCACATCGAGTAGGGCCTTATAATGAAGATGGTCAAACCTCTAGTGCCATTGAAGAGATGTCTCACATGACATGGTCCCCAATGGACTTCCTGCAACTTGATATAAATTGCCAACCTTGGACCCATGACTAAAAGCATCTTTGAAAATTCCATTTTCAAACACGTACGTTTCCATCGATGAATGCCACCTTGAAACCTTTGACTTCCATTGCCAAAATGGCCACCAGGTTCTTCTTGAGATTAGGTACATAAAGAACTTTTTGTAAATGAATCGTGTTACCCTCATTCAATTGAGGGGTAACATTCCCTACACCCTTCACGGGATAGGTGGCATTGACTTCAAGTATAATCCCCATGATTGTTTCCATCTCTGCCAAATTAGAGAGAGCTTCCTTCTATCTGATGAAGTGCCTTGAACCACTACAATAAATAAGCTAGATTCCCAAAGAGTCTGGAGGAGAAGTAGTGGAGAGGGCCAATATAAGATAATACTCCTCTAGCTTATCAAAAACAACATTTGATTCTTCATACCTGAAGTTCCTTGCTTTTTTTGGAGAGTCGGCCATTTCCATGATGACCTGCATTCCTTTTTCCTTTGCCGTGGTACCTATTATTCCTTCGATCATTGAAGATGACCCTAGAATGATTGTTATCATCATCAAGTGATGTGTCCCTTCTATTCAGACACTCCCTCGCATAATGGCCAAACTTATTGCAAGCAAGGCATCTGCCTTTCCTTCCACCCTTAGATTCGGACTTCCCACTGAAATGATCTTTAGGTAGGCCATTAAATGCTTCCACTGCACAACTCGGATAATATTCTCTGCTTCAACTTCACCCTTAGTGAATTTGAAGTGGGATCAGGAACCCATTGAGCATTTTGTCCTTTCCATCTGCCTTCGGTAATTGCCCTTTCACACTTGCTTGGTGTTTGTCTTCACCTCAGCTCTGATACCGTGTTAATTTTAGGTATGTTCTATGCTGAGAGCAAATTTACTTAAATTTTCCATATTAGCTCAATATCAATTCCAGATTAGTAATCACATTTAGCATGATAGTAAAATGCAGATAGAACATAAACATAAATCACAGAAAACAAGCAAAGACAAGATGACACAAGATGTGGCGCCAGCCAGGGACAAACCCCAATGTGTAGATACCCTTGATCAATTCATCTTATGTTCATCAATAGTTCAACAGAGAGAGATAGTACATATACATCATAAGTCAACATTTTGACTTGAAAAAATAAGAGCAGAGATCTCCACTAAGAAGATAACACATGAGGTAGCTGATCTGAACATAGGTGATTCCATCACCATGCTGCACCCATCACTGTGCAACACTTCATTACACCATGCTGCAAGAGATAACACATGAGGTAGCTGATTTGAACATAGGTGATTCCATCACCATGCTGCACCCATCACTGTGCAACACTTCATTACACCATGCTGCACCATTCGTGATCACTATGTTGCATCCAACAATGTGTTGCATTAACTATGCTGCATCCAACAGTGTGTTGCATTCATTGTCACCGTGCTGCACCCAACAGTCAGTGCATTCATTGTCCATGCTGCATCCATCCAAGCTGCACCCAACAGTGTGCTGCATTAACCATGCTGCATCCAACAATGTGCTGCAGTCATTGTCACTATGCTGCACCTAACAGCCAGTGCATTCATTGTCCATGCTGCATCCATCCAAGCTGCACCCAACACTGAGTTGTTCTCATAACGGTGCTGCATCCATCCAAGCTGCACCCAACACTGAGCTGTTCTCATTACAGTGTTGCTCCCATAACCGAGCTGCACTTTGCTGTACCCTTCATTGCACTATGCTGCACCCATCATACACTCAATGCATACTACAATACATCATGCTGCTACTATATATCCATGCCCATCATCATGCTGCATCCATTGTGCTGCACCATACTGCACCATGTTGCTCAATGCACCTTAATGCACCATGCTGCTCAATGCACCTTACTGCGCCATGCTGCCCGTGCACCATGCTGCTCAATGCACCTTACTGCACCATGTTGTCACATATCACACCATGTCCATCATCACTACACTGCAATATTGTATCCAATTACCAGCCTTCGCTGCTTGCTATGGCTTGCAGCCTAGCAGAGCAGCGAGGTAGAGTTTCTTTATGACAACATGAAAGGCTTTTACAAGTAGCACGTAAGACCTCCTTCTGACTGCGTCTTTGACTCTTTCTAAATAGAGGATTTTAATACCTTTGATGACTGTGTTTGGGGCAACATAGAGTCTTCTTGCTGCGGAATAGGGCCAACCTTTAGGGTGCATCTGAACAAAGACTAGGGCACACACAGAACTGTGTCTAGGTCTCTTTGGAACAGCCTATAGACCTGTCCTTAGGACAATAGATTTAGGACCCTTTGAACAATGTATAAGAGCCAATATTATGACAACGGTTTTGGCTTGAACTGACTGCAGTTAGGGCACATAAAACTGCAGCCTATTCTCTTCAAAGTTAGGGCCAGGACTGTGGCCAGAATTCTGTGGCTAAAACACTTCCTTACTGCGGCTAGGGTAAGGATAGAAAGGTCTCTTCTAGACCAGCGTTTAGGCTTCTCCTTGCTGCGTTGTGGAAGCCACCTTCATCTTGACTACATATAAGACAGCGTAGATCCTTCTGCTTTTGACTGTAAGTAGCGTTAGGGTAACTCCTCTTAGGGAAGCGTATAGACTTTCATTAGATAGTGTCTAGAGTTAGGGCAAACCCTCTAGGGTAACATATTCTCTTAGTGACTCCTCTTTCCACCAAAACCCAAAGACATGTGGAGAGGAAGAGATCACAAGAAGAGTGTGTGTCCAAATGACTAGCAAGCCACCTCTTTTTATACTAAAACGTTGAGCACAAGTGGGGGCAATTTGGTTGCTGGCTGACCTTGACGAATTGTCCCATAACACAAATAAATACATATCTCCATGAATACATGTTGGAATCGGATGATCTTTAGATCAATCCTACACCTCTCGACGAGAGGAATCCAAGAAAAATATTAGCTGCCATGAATAAGTAGACTCACATGGAGTTTGGCCCAGGTTGCCAATTTTAACAAAACAAAACTATGGTCAAAGCCATTCATTTTTTCTGAGTCACTCAATAATCCATACCTAGGATTCCCAAGGGAAAACAAGCATAAGCACGCGATTGCACAATGAAAAACTTACCTTTTGGGTAAGATAGCCCACCTTCAAACCTATGTTCTCGAAAGATGGGAAATGGGACATATGACTGATGCAGGGAGCAGAGATCTAATGACTCAATGTATCATATACACTGGTGGTTTTCAGGGGTTGCATGTTGTTGAGTGAAGAGATATGTAGGAGAAATTTTTCTTCGATGGGGTCATACGCTTTTGATGGGTAACATGTTTTTTTGCACTGAGATTACCACACTTGCATCTTTTGCATGTCTGAACAATCTCCTACATTAGCAACTACCATCAAGTACAAGTATGGATCTTCTAATTCTTCTCTCTTTCTTTCTATTTTCATTTATCTTTTTGATATTTCACACTCTAGTTATGGCTTTGTATTGCCACCCAAAACCCTCCCTTTAAACATCAATGCCTTATATATACAAGTAAGACCCTAGGGCTAATGGAAAGTACAAGATAGACCATAGGGAAAATGGAAGAGTCATACCTAGTGTAACCCTAGTATCTTGTTCACATGTTGTAGTCCAATTGTTCTCAGACACAGGGGCAAATAAATAAAAGAAACAAAGTCTAATGAATGATAATAATTTCAAAGTGTTTAAGACTTAGGACTAATATGATTTGTGATATTTCATGATCTATATTGTAGATTTATGCAAATAGAAAATAAAAGAAGGAGAATTTTTATTTTTGAGAGTGGTTGAAAGGAAACAAGAATGTCTGACCTAGAATTACGACTATGGGGTCTAAAAGCAAAATTTGGAGGGCTATTTGTTTAAGAATGACTGGGACTAACAAATTTGCAAATTGCATATTGTATCCAACCCTATCTTGTTATCAATTGTTGCAATTTTTTTTTTTTGAAAGGGCCTATTACAATAAAATTTTGCAGGCCTAGTGCAAATCCTCACCAGGAAGATCTAGGCCTCGTGGCAATAAGATATTGGGCACCATTATCACCTCAACAACGTTTCTCTTGCTAGATAATGGTATATTGCACCACGAGAAAGAATTCCTTGTATGTGGATCACCTAGAGTATATTCAACAAGGAAGGTTGAAACGATGTGGCATCCTTTTGTAGAAACACGTCTAGAATCAAAATGTAATTCGTCAAATCTTAAATAAACATAAAAGTGAAGAAACACATTGGTTTACTTGTTATTTTTTATGGTTATATTTTTCTATTGTTAGGGCTTTTTGAATAATGAAACCTAATGACAATTGCAGAATTTAGTAAAAAGAGATGGTTGTCTGGTGGAATAAGGAGTGTGCCTTATTTTCACTAGGGCTATGGGTCAAATTGATGCTCCTTTTGAGGTGGTTGATCAAAGATATTGGATTATGGCCAGAGGTGGAACCCCATAAGTTAAATGAGCTCGCGTGTAATCAAGAACAAGTTTTGAAACCAAGCCCTACTATAAAGGGTTTCCCTTCTAAGGCACACCTTAGGTGAGGGTTTTTAGGGATGTAAACACAAGAGAAGCTTGTGAAACTTTGAGGTCTTGTAGATAAGTCCCTAGGCTTGAAGTCTATGATCTGAGCATCCACCTTTTCACTATAGAGAATATCGCTCTATCCCCTAACCTAGCCATCCAATAATAGAGGATCGGAACTCGGGGAGAAGAAAATATTGAGAAATAAGGATTTGACGACGAAAAGCAAAATTTTATGTCGGGAAAGCCAAATTTCATTGACTAGAAACGTGCATCACATGTAATGCTATGGGTAACATGTGCAATTGCCAACCAAATAGCCTTTGAAATAAATTTTCAACAATTAGGGCACAATATAGCATTAATCTAGTTGTAACAATTCCATACATTTTACATTTTTCAAGAATAAAACTTAGTAAAAAGAGATGTTTGTTTGGTGGAATAAGGAGTGTGCCTTATTTATCTTTTTGATATTTCGCACTCTAGTTATGGCTTTGTATTACCACCCAAAACCCTCCTTTTAAATATCAATGCCTTATATATACAAGTAAGACCCTAGGGCTAATGGAAGGTACAAGATAGACCCTAGGGATAATGGAAGAGTCATACCTAGTGTAACGCTAGTATCTTGTTCACACTTTGTAGGCCAATTGTTCTTAGACACAGGGGAAAATAAATAAAAGAAACTAAGTCTAATGAATGATTATAATTTCAAAGTGTTTTAGACTTAGGACTAATATGATTTGTGATATTTCATGATCTATATTGCAGATTTATGCAAATACAAAATAAAAGAATGAGGTTTTCTATTTTTGAGAGTGGCTGAAAGGAAACAATAATGTTTAATCTAGAATTATGACTATGGGGTCTAAAAGCGAAATTTGGAGGGCTATTTGTTTAAGAATGACCGGGACTAACAAATTTGCAAATTGCATATTGTATCCAACCCTATGTTGTTATCAATTGTTGCAATTTTTTTTTTGAAAGGGCCTATTACAGTAAAAATTTTGCAAGCCTAGTGCAAAGCCTCACTAGGAAGATCCAGACCTTGTGGCAACAAGAGATTAGGTATCATTATCACCTCAACAACCTTTCTCTTGCTATATAGCGGTATATTGCACCACAAGAAAAAATTCCCTATATGTGGATCACCTAGAGTATATTCAACAAGGAAGGTTTAAATGATGTGGCATCCTTTCATAGAAACGAGTCTAGCATCAAAATGTAATTCGTCAAATCTTATATAAACAATAAAGTGAAGAAACTCACTGGTTTACTTTTTATTTTTGATAGTTATATTTTTCTATTCTTAGGGCTTTTTGAATAATGAAAATTAAGGACGATTGGAAAATTTAGTAAAAAGAGATGGAATAAGGAGTGTGCCTTATTTCCACTAGGGCTATGGGGTCAAATTGATGCCCCTTTTGAGTTGGTTGATCAAAGATTGTGGATTATGGTCGGAGGTGGAACCCCATAAGTTAAATGAGCTCACGCCTAATCAGGAACAAGTTTTGAAACCAAGACCTAATATAAAGGATAATAATTAGGGAAAATCCTTCAACAAATAGATCAAATATGATGCAAAATAAACCGAATCCCTTGGGTAGGAGCACTAGGGCATGGCCCAACAAGAAGAAGCAAACTCTACCTTACATCAACAAGAGAGATGTGTGAGTAAAACCCTAGACATCCCTTAGCAAGTGACAAAGATTACTTTCAAATGGGTTGATCTAGTTAGTTTTTGTAGTATTTTTTTAGTTATCCACAAATCCCCTACAGTTATTCTTTAGTCAAATTGCAAGTTATTTCATTACATTACCTAAAACTTAAAATAGGTGAGACATCCCACCAGTTAGAGGTTGATTTGAGAAAAGGAGGTTTGAATTGACCTAATGCTACAACATTCCATCAAGAATAGCTTGACATTGCTTGAAAAATTAACTTGAGTGCTTAGGAAGTGAAAATTCCAATTTGCTTGCACAATGTTGCTTGAATAAGGATGTTGTCCTTTCCAACGGCTAGTATAATGTGGACAACCTCCCTTTGCTTGGTGCAAAGTTGATTCAAACCATGCTTTTAGGCCTCCTTGCTTGATTTTGACTCGAAATGTCCCTTGGATTGCTTGGAGACTTAAACGCCCTTCTATTTTGCCTCAACATTCCTCCAAATTGACCTTTACATGGTCCAATGGGTAGAAAGGGTGGAGGAATCTCCTTTTCTGGGTCCATTTGCCTGCTTTTTGTGGTTTAAGGCTTGAACTTTCCTGCACATGAGTTGCCCTTAGTCTATAATGTGTCCTTGACTTGCTTTTACATCTTGCTTACTCAACACGTTTTCCATGTTACCTCTTTTAACCTCATGCATGCACTAGGGGAAGTCGCCTCGTTTCAAAGGTACCTCAAAGATGCAAATGGGACATTAAAGGGGGCATGAAGAGTGCCTTGACTTGGATTTGATTAGTCTTGAATTAGAGGTTGCAAGATATCTTTCGACTGCCTTGGAGGATGAAGTCACCTCGTTTTGAAGGTACCTCAAAGATGCAAATGGGACATTAAAGGGGGTGTGAAGAGTGCCTTGACTTGGATTTGATTTCTCTTGAATTGGAGGCCGCAAGATATCTTTCCACTGCCTTGGAGGATGTGGGTCACCGCATTAGGGATCTCAAATGTATCACAAACTTCCAGACTTCCTTGAAGAAAGATGGTCCTAGCCAAAGAGGTGTGCATACATATGGATATGGGTGATTTGGGGAACGAAGATTGCATTGAGATAAAGGGAAAGTGAGGGGAAAAGTACAATAAGTGATCACCTTTATAGGGCTACTCAACAATCCCATAAATCATCAGTCATAGTAGATCCACCTCCTAATGTTCGCATATCACTGTAAGAGATAAGAATGTTGCATGATGCTTTCATTCCGATACTATTCTTCTCTTTTCCTGACCCATCGAATGCTGAATGAGATCCTTTCCTTCTAGTACTAACCTTTCTCTAGTAGCTTGTGGATTAGACTAGCCGCATAAGGTTTCCATAATTAATATGCTCTTCCAAGGTTAGTGATGCTCTATTTTTGGTAGGGACCATTGTGAGAAAAACCTCAGCCTTATGTGGTGAGGGTTTCTCAAAAAAATAATGGCACCCCCATTCATACTTTTAATATCCTTTCCTTGGCCACATCACCACTAATGGGTCTCTCTAGGTCGTCTTCTCAGGTAGGGCCCGACTTGAGATGGCTTCTTCTTAGACAGGACTAATCACTGTGGCTCTCTGTTGCCTATTAAGGACTTTGATCTTGGTTGTCGCATCCTATAGACTGTAGCTAAGGGATCACATCTGTAACCATTGCTCCAATGCTTTCTACCACTCGTCTATTGCATTCCCCAGTTCAACACTAAGATCCTCAACTTTTTCTTCTTTTCGTTACAATTTTTGCCTTCAAAGTTCTCAATTATCACCTATTTCATTTGCTATCTCAAATAATGTTGCCACCTCTTACTTCTTGGCTTCAATTGTTCATCTCTAGTGTTGTCCCCTCTTGTGTATTTGGTTCAGTTTTTTGGTCTTGGCTTCAATAAAATTGATCTCTCTTTCCTCCACTAGTTGATGCCTACCTTTGCCACCTGTCCTTCCTTGTTCTCTTCTCACCTTCACTCGCTTCTCAACCTCATTGAGATTGCTATTGTTATTGTCTCCTTATATGTGGCAAGCCATTTACTTTTATGTCGTAGGTTGTGTTACTAGAATCTAGTAGGACCTAAGGAGAGAAAGGCTATGGGTCAAAGAGGTAAACTTAGTGATAACAATGGGACGATGTCCCACAGTCACAACAACTAGTGTCCCCTGGTCTTTATGGAATTTTCATGATGTGAGGAGTCCCAGTAGATAAAAAATCATCTTTAATTGATGTTCTAGGGTTTGAGGTACTAGTTGATAAGGTAGGACTTCTTAAGGGAAGCTTAATGTGATAATATGGCACTTTAGAGGGGTTTTAGCTCCCTATAAAGGACCTAGAAGAAACCTGCATGTGATCTAGGGTTTTGTGAATTATCGTGGCTAAAGGTACTCCCAAGATCAAGGCAAGGGGAAGAAAGGGCTTCTTATGATTTATTCCAATGTATTCTAAGTTCATACAACCCTCGAAGAAGTCTCCAAGCCAAGGAAATGCAAACTAGGGTTTCCCTTCTAAGGCACACCTCAGCTGAGGGTTTTTATGGATGAAAACACAAGAGATGCTTGTGAAACATTGAGGTCTTGTAGATAAGTCCCTAAGCTTGAAGTCTATGATCTCAGTATCTTCCCTTTTACTATAGAGAATATCGCTCTATGCCTAGCTGCCCAAGAATAGAGCATCAGAACTTTGGGAGAAGAAAATATTGAGAAAGAAGGATTTGACCACGAAAAACAAAATTTTATGTAGGAAAAGCAAAATTTCATCGACTAGAAACATGCATCACATGTAATGCTATGAGTAAAATGTGCAATAGCCAACCAAGTAGCTTTTGAAATAAATTTTCAACAATTAGGGTACAATATAGCATTAATCTAGTTGTAACAATTCCATACATTTTACATGTTTCAAATATAAAACTTAATAAAAAGAGATGGTTGTTTGGTGGAATAAGGAGTGTGCCTTATTCCACTAGGGCTATGGGGTCAAATTGATGCCGCTCTTGAGTTAGTTGATCTATGATTGTGGATTATGACTGGACATAGATCCCCAGAAATCAATTGAGCTCACTCCTAATAAAGAACAAGTTTTGAAACCAAGCCCTACAAGAAAGGATTATACTTAGGGAAAAACCTTCAACAAATAGCTCAACTATGATGCAAAAAAAACTGAAGCCCTTAGTGGAAGCACTAGGGCATGTCCCAAAAAGAAGAAACAAACTCTACCATACATCGATAAGAGGGATGTGGAAGTAAAACCCTAGACATCCCTGAACAAGTGACGAAGTTTCCTTTCAAATGGATTGATCTATTCAGTTCTTGTAGTATTCTTTAGTTATCCACATATCGCCTTCGGGAATATGTGTAATCTGATAAAGAAAGATAATTCATGATGAACACCAAAGATTTCATAAAAATAATTCACATTATGGAAAAGCAATCTCAGCAATTCCCAACGATCTGCAAAGGAGGGGGATTTCTCTATTTATAGATTGGGATCTCAACATCTTTCCTCCTTTTGCTTGAAAAAACAAGCGACTTTTCATCCACAATATGCTTCACGATTAACTGAAACTACAAGTTGTTTCATTAGATTACTTAAATCTCAAAATAGGTGAGACATCCCACCAATTAGAGGTTTGATTTGACAAAAGGAGGTCCGAATTGACCTATGGGTACAACCTTCCATCAAGAAATAGATAACTATTGAGTTATGGTATGTTCTGTGCTTAGAGCAATTTACTTCAATTTCTTCTTATTAGCTCAATGTCAATTCACAGTTTAGCAATCACATTAACATAAAGTAAAATGCTGACAGAACATAAATAAATCGACAAAAGACAAGCCAAGACAAGAAACACTAGATGTGGTGGCTAGCCAGGGACAAATCCCAATGTGGGGAAACCCTTTGATCAAGTCTTCTATATTCTTCAATAATTCAGCAGAGAGAGAGACAGTACAATATCACAAATCGGATATTTATATCAGCAATAATATATTAGCAACCAACAAAGTCAAAGCTAGTCAAATCAGCCCCAATTTGACCTCAAGTCAACCTAGGAGAACTCAGCCTCTAACAGCAATAGTAAGCAGCCCAAAATAGTCCACAAAATGTGGTCAAACAACAGTCAATGCACTGCAGCCCTGCGGTCAGCCCTAACCACTCAATGCTGGTCAAATCCATGGTCAAACAGGCCATCGTTTGGCTACCGAGCAATGCGGCTAGCCTAGGAGAGGCTGCCCAACCCAAAAACACAGTCAAACCTTCCACTATGCTGGTCAACACATGCATAAACAGATCTGCATCCTCCACTTTCAACCCTAACTCAACGCTGCCCTAAACTTGATCTGCGTCCTCCTTCTTCAGCCACACATATGAGGGAGAGCCTTTTCTAATGCGTAGGGGATAGAGAAGATGTGTGTTGAGATGAGTGAATAATGCCACAAGGTATCTTCCTTTTATATGAGTCATTGAGGTTACGCTGGGCGTGTCCCACACACTTTATCTCGCTGGCCGACCTTGACAAATTGTCACCTATATACAAATAAATTCATATCTCCATAAATACATGTCAGAATCGGATGATAGTTAATCCTACACCTCTCGATGAGAGGAATCCAAGAAAAATATCAGCTTCCATAAATAAGATGACCCACATGGAGTTTTGCCCTAGTCGCCAATTTTAACATTAACATTCCTTGAAAAATTAACTTGAGTGCTTAGAAAGTCAAAATGTCCACTTCATTTGCACAATGTTGCTTGAATGAGGATGTTCGCCTTGCCAACAACTAGTATAATGGGGACGGCCTCCCTTCGCTTGGTGCAAAGATGATTCAAACCATTGTTTTAGGCTCCTTGCTTTATTTTGACTCGGAATGTCCCTTGGATTGCTTGGAGACCTAAATGGCCTTCTTTTTTGCCTCAACATTCCTCCAAATTGACCTTTACGTGATCCAATGGGTAGAATGGGTGTAGAAAGGGTGGATGACACTCATTGTCGGGGTCCATTTGCCTCCTTTTATTTTAATATAATCATCTTTGGGTGGAATTTCACAAAACGATTTCCGGGTTTTTTGGAATGCATGTGCCCAAGCCTCCCTACAAAATTTGAGGCCCAGAGCACATTCAATGCTACCCCAAATCAACATAGCTTCCATATAATGCTAAGCCGATCGGGGCAAACTGGTCCAAGCACATGATATCGTGAATAATGTAGGGCAATGAGAAGACTGCTGAAGGTGTTGAGGGTGCCCATGTAAGGAATGATGCTCTACACATGATGGGAGTTCCATGACTCTCAATGCTTCACCCAGGAGTGTCAATATGATCCTATTGTGGACATAGGCCCTACTTAAGTTGCCCAACCCATGATGAAACCACCTACCAATTACATATAATATCTAATGCACATCCTCACAATTAGGTACAATAATTAATCAAGGGCACTTTTTTATCAAGGGCACATTGAGACTTCATAGTGGGATTCCTTTCCAAATTTAGTGTTGCCTCCATAGGTAGGAGTTGGTAATAAATAACCCTATTAGGTGTTCGCAGTCCCTAAGGGGAAAGACAGGTCCATGGTACATCCTTTAATTGATAGATGTCATGTGAATGATGATGAATGGATGGGGACATGGGGTACCAAGGCGAAATGCCATGGGTTCAAGGATGGCAATGAAGATTATTTGGGTGTATAGGTGTAGGAGGGAGCAATCATGGATACATGAGTTACCTTATCGTTTGTTTTACAACCCTTTTTTATGTTCCTTTTGCCTTTTTTTATTTTTCTTTGTATTACCGATTGCGGATCCAGGAAATGAGAGCATGTTATGTAAGATATAAGTAGTTATTACCCCCTTAAGGTGGGGCAGTTCATCACCCACTAGGGGTTGGGAAGTGCATGGGTTCCTCAATGATTTGGGGGCACTCATAGCACCCTCGGAACCAGGGTGATGGCCATAATAAGTGGTAGATCTCATGCTCATATTTTGCCCATGTGCTATATTAAATGTCTCGACCATTTTTTGCATTTTATAATGTTATTTTTCTTTTGTTTCTTGCTTGTGGCCATGAAAATATTTTAACATTCTTTTAACTACGTCAACCTTCAAGGAAACATTTCCAGGCCCGACCGAGACATGTGGACAAGGGGAGGGAGTGTGATAATCCCTTGTGGACCCAAAGAAGGAATATGAATGTAATGTGTGGTTGGGATTGAAAAATGTGGATGGGTA
>APFE030091800.1:0-50860 GCA_000404065.3 Pinus taeda
ATATATAGAAAGGAGGTCTTTTCATTTGTATCATCCAAGAATTGTTCATTTATGTAATGTAAAGGAGGTTGCCCTCTCGAAGAGGCTGAATTCTAAGGTGTTGATCTATCTTTTCTATCTTTTCTATCTTTTCTTGAGCTGGTTTCATAACATTGTTTCCCACATCTTGGAAAATCTTCGGCCTCCACAAATTCGGGGGAAAACAAAGTAGACGAACTCATATAGGGACCACATCTAGTTGTTCTTGATTCACATCGAAAAGAGGGGAGCAAAACTTAAAAATAACTTGTGTGAAGTATATATTCCAGACACATCATGAGATTGTTAGAGCTTCCTTTTGGGAGTGAAAATAATTTTGGATCCAACCCTTTGAAAGAAGGAAAACCTTAAGTGAATTTGAAACAAGGGGACTTACTACCATAGCCATTCAATCCTCCATTGTCTTTATGTTGAATTTCCTACCTCGTGTCCTTCCAACCAATGTATTATACACCATTTTTTCTACCTGGTGCATCCTCACATCCACCCCTAAACCCAACTTTACCTTTGCAAAGGGTTCTTTCCTTTTTATAGCCCTATCCTTCTTTTTTCGTGCCCCCTAATTTGGATCTCGAGTTTGTTGGGTGTTTGAATCCTCAACAATTGGTTCTTCCTACCCTCGACCTCTGACTCTTGAACCTCTGACAACCTGTGCCTTGATACGAGTAGCATTTTGGGAGAGGGGTTAGGAAAGGGACTTTAAATGCACTGAAAACAACCAGTCTCCACCTGACTAGAACCAATTAGATAAGACACAAAATGTGAGGGTAGAAAAATTTCGCCAATAAAATTGAAGACCCAACTCTAGTTAAACCATGAAGCTTATGCAGGAAAGGGACATTTACCTTGGGTAAATCAAGTTGACCCAACCCTAAAGAAGTTTGCAAGTCACCAGAAAGTGGCAAAACAATAGGGGAAAACAACAAAAGACTATCTAGAAAACCTTCATCAGTTACCTATTAAGTTGGAGGAACAAAAATGATTTCCAAAGGCCATGATAAAGGGGAAACTAAATCGACTGACCACTAACCCATGGACCATGCATCCACCGTGGCAGTCACTTTAGGAGATACAAAATGCCAATCCAATCCCCCATGAGTTTGATCCCTACCAACACTAGAATCTTTGAGTGTAAGAATATTGCCAAAAATAGGATTGTCTTCAATGATAATTTATCATAGTCAACCTCTTCTTCCTCAGCCATGATAAATCCTTTGTGAACATTGACAGATGAATTGCTGGTAGACCCACACTTCTTGACTACTTCATGCAAAAAAACGTGTTATCTGAAGAAAATCTTTGTCATCCACTTCAAACCATAGCCATCTCCCCATTGTGAATTCATTATATACAGTAACATATCATTATTAATTCATTAATACATTATATAAAATGTTATTATTAATTCATTACATACTAAAATAACTATGATCCTCATGTCCATTATATGATATGACACAATTGCACTGAAGGTGACTTTTAGCCATTATAAATCCTAACCATGCACATGCTATGAATGTTTCTCTATTAAACAAAGATACCATAAATTCAAAATATTAATCATTACCTAAAAGCTTAGACTGAAATATTAATCTTTACTTAAAAGATTAGATTAAAATACTAATCTTTACTTAGAAGATGAGATTAAAATACTAATCTTTACTTAAAACATTAGATTAAAAAAGCAAGGCATGCATGCCACTGTGGCCTTTTTTAGGTAGTTCTGTGCAAGGGACCCCGAATTTTGTGCCACTCTTTCAGGATTAGGACTCAACCCACTGCCCAAAACTTTATGAAACTTCCAAAAAAGATAATTAACACAGAGATAATGTTACTAATGCAAACACTTGATCAAGGAATTTATCTGACCCCTACTAGCCATAACAAGCATTTTGTTAAACATATCGCAAACAAGAAATCTACAGGTCG
Source organism: Pinus taeda (assembly GCA_000404065.3). Taxonomy (NCBI): domain Eukaryota; kingdom Viridiplantae; phylum Streptophyta; class Pinopsida; order Pinales; family Pinaceae; genus Pinus; species Pinus taeda. The sequence goes on from APFE030091800.1 coordinate 1,969, forward strand.
TAACAACAAATCTAAACATATGAGTCTCATACTTAGCTGAGAATTGTCAAGGAGGATTGATATCTCCTCCCAATAGCTCCATTATTGTCCATTAGGTCATTCATTCATTATTATTTCATATACTAACCAAAACATGATGAGAGACATACATGAATATTATCATAAAACATGCTCATAACCAAAAAATAACCAGAGATATATCAATGGTGAAACAAATATTAAAGCCACATAATGACAAGCACGTTTGCTCATGAAGATACCAAAGGAAAAGGAGCTCTTATTAACATATGAAAATCCAGCCAATTCAGGGACTTTCACGTACCACCCAACCATAGATTGGGCTGAACCAAATCTCTCTTTTAGCCAATCACCCCCACTGCATATTCTAAGCATGAATGTGGGATCTCATGAAACAAAATCAAACAAAACGAAACCAGGGCTTCCAAAGGCAAAACCACCTCAACCCTCAGCTAGGGGTTCCACCTCACGGTCGGACTTCACTAACCATCACCAGATTAGTCTCTACCCTAGTTGTCCAGGACTCCAGATTGTTTTTCCAACTAGGGCTTCCAAGACTGGTAACTCAACCCACCAAGGGCTCCAGAGCATTTTTCCAACCAAGGCTTCCAAGACTAGAAATTCAACCTAAGTTGTTACAGGGGTTCTAGATTGTTTGTCCAACCAAGGCTCTAAGAACTATTAACTCAACCCACAACCATAAGGAACATGAGAACCAACAAGAAAACAAAAGGAAAGAAACCTACAACACCATGACTATCCCGGAAATTGCAAGGTTAGTGTTGGGTAGCGCAAGCCCCGCGGAATGAGTATGGGGTGCAAAGCCCAGAATTGTGGGTAATATTAGGGTAAAAGACTCTGCGGAAAACGCGGAGCGCAAACTATAGTAGGTTGAGTCAAAGGGTAGTCTACCCAAAAATAATGTAAAGAAATAGTAATAGAGTCGGCCTGCAGAGGGATTGCGGGCCAAAGGAAAGTATAAATACAGCGGGGCTTTATGAGCGAAAGTAGTTCTTTGAAAGATGGAATGTAATGGGTCCTTAAAGGCAATAGCTTGAAAGCGTCTGTAAGTTCGAGTCGAGGGAGTAGGGTAGAAGGTAGAGGCTCTATAGCTATGTGCGCAAAGGCTTGGAAAGTCTGCAGCTATGTGCACGAACCCCTACAGCTAAGTGTGCAGGGTGGATCTGGATGTATTGTTGAAGATTAATAATAAAGATAAGTTTCTTTTGAATTATGTGTTGGTTGCAACTTTACTCTTTTAATCTTGATGAACTCGATTAATCTTGATGCACAAAGTAACCAAAAGTAATAAATGTTTGCTTAAAGTCTGTTTTAACTAGATCAAACCAGTAATAAGTGATTCAATATGTAATAAGCGCGATAAGGGTATTCTGATCTGCGCAGATCTAGCGTAGCGCGAGGCTGCAAAACAACGCGCAAGCCCCAAACCACATCCAAGACATCCCCAGGGTGCGGAAACCTGGTTCCAGCACCCTCCCCTGCTACCTCAGGTGAGACTTCAGTCCGCGGTTCACGGGCTGTTTCCGAAAGGGCCGGTAGCTGCGGGATTTGTTTGGCTAAATAATTCTTCCGAACCTAGGTCAAGCCCATATAAGACAACAAATGGTTCCGTTTCTGGGACCGGGATCTTCCTAAGGGGTGTCTGGTGTGAAAGGCAGGGACGCTAGAGAAAAGAGCGACAAAAGATTAGGACGATAGTAATGGAAAGCGCCATCCAGTTACCAGTATTCAAAGGAGTAGGCAGTGAAGATCCACAAAAGTTTTGGTTTGTATTGAATTTAGTATGGAACACGCAGCAAATCACAGATGATAATATCAAGAAATTCATCTTAGTTAGCACACTACAGGACCGAGCGCTAACATGGTACATGAAGTATTCAGGCATCAACCCAACGACGGGGATAGCAGACATCCACACAGAATGAAAAAAGAAGTTCAGCCGGCCAAAATCAAAATCATTGTCGGTCGTGGGATTCAAAGATATCACAATGATGCCTGGTGAGACCCTGTGGGATCTGGATCAAAGGTTAAAGAGCACTATTTGCGAGGCCAACATGACCCTGATAGATGCACAACACCGTGCTTAGTTCATCGCATCACTAACGCCATATATGAAATCAACTTTGTCATAATAGAAGATCTCAACCCAAGCAGAAGCGCTGGAGGCAAAAATGCTGCTGCACGAAACCCCGGTACACAACCCAGGGTTGGGAGTTTAGCAAATCCAAGCACAGGTCCAAAATTTGTGTTTGGAAATACAAAAGTTAAAACAAGACCAGGCGCCGAAAGTTCGGGAAGAAGTTTGGTGCATCAAGTGTAGGGGCCAGGGACATGATAAAGACCATTACCCAGTCGCGGTGAATCTTGTGGTCATGGAGGGACCAACACCATTACGATTAGAGGCACAGGTAGGGTCGGGCATGATCGCCCCGCTCTGGTGCGTAATCTGTCAAGTAGGAGGAAAACACAACACGGATAATTGCCACTTGTTACCGAAATATAATCAGACCCCCCAGCAACACTTATGCAACTTTGTTAGATCAGTGGGTCACGAGGAAAGGGAATGTCGGATGTTGGTAGATCAGGCACCTGCCTACTGAATGCAGACTGAGGGGTGAGGTCAAAACACAAGTGCAACATTTGCGCGCGGTGGATTCCAAGGACGAGGTCGACGACGGGGCGGAATGGGACCAAGAAGGGGTCGAGGATAGTTAATTTGTTACCATTGTGGAGGACTAAGACATTACGTGCGGGATTGCACAAATACAACTCGAATATCATGTCCCTATTACGAACAATTCGACCATGAACTGCTGGATTGCCCTATGCTGCTAGCACAGATTCGTGGAAAAAGGACAACACTTCCTACAATGACAAAGAATGTGAAGTTGATAATGGCTAAACCGCGTGATGAAGAATCTAAAGTAAATATGGTACTAAGGGGTGATGCAACCTTAGAAGGGGATCAATATGAACCATACAAAGGTCCCTCGATGTTGACAACTTTTTTAGAAACCTACATGAAGTGACTTCGCGATAATAGGGAAGTGAAAGGACTACAGGAGGTAATTGATAGATACGTAGGGTGGGGAGAACCTCGCATAGTCCGACAAATGGGGAGCCATACGTCGCGAACCAAACAAGAAATGCGATTAACAGCGTGGATTGGTGACTATGGGATGGATCAGGTCATTCTAGACCTCGGCTCGGATGCAAATGTCTTGCCTAAGCAAAGTTGGGAGCGTATCAGCAAGCCCCCACTCCAATGGTCTCCAATCCAATTACAAATGGCAAATAGGCAGAAGATCTTGCCCATCGGAAAGCAGCAACGAATCACACTAGACCTGGATAGTGCGAGCACTAGAACGGACTTTGAAGTTATTGAGGTAGTGGACGAAAAAAGCTCGTACCCCACGTTGTTGGGAATAGACTATGCCATCGACATGAATGGGATTATTAACCTCAAGCAGAGGAAGATGATATTTGAGAAAAAGTCGTGCCGCGTAGTTTTTTCGCTAGATTCAAACGAGGGACCCCGCTACACGGAACTTGTGCGCGATGACGAGCAGGACGAAGCATTGGATTGCATCTACCAAATTACTGCACAGAGGCCAATAAAGGGTAAGGCAATGGAGGAATAGAGAATTTCACAGGGTTATGCGGAACCATACACCGATGAGTTGGAGGAAGAAGACGAGCAATGGCGGAACAAAATGAACGGGGCAACTACTTTAAACTGCAATATCCTGACAAAATCTGTGTACTGCATTAAAGCTCAGGACCACGAGCTATTAGTGTATGATGGGCTCACAAAGTAAATGAATTCCTTGAGAATTTTGAGAGCGCAGTACCAGAATACCAGCAATTTGATGCGCTCAAATGGGCATTGCGATGGTGGGGTACCCATGAAGGAACCTTCGCAAATTGGCGAAGCTATAAGCGCATGATGAAGATGTGATTTGGGAAGCCAGTGCTCCAACTAACACAGAAATATGATGGACAAGAGAATCTGCACATACACCTGAGCAAATGGACGAAAGCCTATGGCAACGAACCACAACCAGAATGGGTGCACCTATTTTATTATACCTTGTATGTCATCCCAGGGAACTGGTATACTGAAACAGAGCTCCGACATGGCACAAGGGAGTGGGATATCTTGCACGAAGGGTTTCTTTCAACATTTTTTTTTGAGGATCAATGGATGGATATAATGGATGACGCATTAAAGCTAGTAAAGACCGCAACTTTCACGATGCTGGTAGAACCAAAAGAGCTCATGTAACTAAACTAGTCACGACAGCCAAGCCGGGCCCTAGAATGTTACAATGTAAAAGCAGAAGGTGACGAAGATGATCCGCGCGACATCAATATACCAGAATCTGAAGGAAGTCGAGAAGTGTGCAGCCCTGAAATAGAAGATCCAGATGCCGTAGTGCCATTGAAAATGAAGTAAGTGAATATTGGAACAGAGGAAGAACCGAAGTATGTAACGCTTGGAGATTGCTAGGGCGAAGCTACAGTGGAAAAGATCGTCGAGCTGCTCCAGGAGTATCGAGACGTCTTCCTTACCAAGATTACAGAGCTGAAAGGGATTCGAGGTGAACTAGGAGTGATGAAGATAACTTTGAAGCCTAACACGAAACCAGTAAAGCGGCGACCTTACCGATTGAATCCAAAATATAAAGCAAAAGTATGAGAAGAACCAGAAAAGATGTTGGCAACTGGGATCATTGAACCAGTCGAGGAGTCTGATTGGGTAAGTCCGATGGTGGTACAGGAGAAGAAACATAAGGGTGAGATTCGCATTTGCGTGGAAACGAAAGCTCAATGATGCTTGTGTTAACGATCTATTTCCCACACCTTTTACCGATGAAGTCTTAGAAAATGTGGGCGGGCAGGAAGCGTATTCCTTTACAGATGGGTTCTTTGGATACCATCAGATCAAGATCGTGTTGGAGGATCGAAGCAAGACAACATTTGCTACGCAATGGGGTTGCTTTCAGTATACGGTGATGCCATTTGGGCTGAAGAAAGCGTCGACAATATTTTCCTGCATTGTGGTAGCTGCATTCAAGGAATTTACACATAAATTCTCAGAAGTCTATCTTGACGATTGGTTGTATTTGGCCTAGTTAAGAAACATAATGAGAGATTACGATTAATTTTGGATACCTGTCATTGACACCATATTGCGTTCAATCTAAAGAAGTGTACATTCCTTTTTCCTTTCAGGAACTTGTTGGGTCACGTAGTTTGTAGGCAATACCTGATGGTGGATCCGGTAAAGATTGCTATCATATTAGGTCTGCAAGCACCGCATAGTGTCAAACAGCTCCACGCTACACTGGGACACACGGGGTACTATCGGAAGTTCATAAAAGGTTACGCCCAGATCACGGCTCCAATGGAATAGTTGTTAAAAAAGGATGCCATGTATTGCTGGAACAAGGAATGTACCGAAAGCCTAGAATTGTTGAAGGAAAAAATGGCATCTACCCCTATCTTGACCTTTCCAAAATGGGATGTGGATTTCCATGTACATGTTGATGCATCGTGTATCGCGTTAGGAGCAGTACTTACTCAGGAAGGAGCGGAGGGAGTTGACCACCCGATTTTGTTTGCAAGTCGAAGGTTGTCAAAAGCTAAGAAGAATTACTCTACTACTAAGCGAGAGGGATTGGCAATGGTGTACGCACTCCAAAAGTATCATCACTATTTGCTTGGAGGACATTTTAAGATGTATAATGATCACTCTGCGCTAAATACCTAGTGAATAAGCATGTGTTGGGGGGGGCGCATCTGTCGATGGTTGCTGTTGTTTCAGGAATATGATTTTGAGGTTGTTGTAAAGCTGGGACATCTAAATGCGGGTCTAGACCACTTATCCCATATTGAGATGGGCGAGGAACCCACGAATCTAGAAGAAGGACTCACGAACGCCCAGTTGTATGTAGTGCACATTGCGGATGGCCACTTTGAAGATATAATCTATTTTTTCACTATTGGCACTGCACCGCAAGGGTATTATGTGCAACAAAAAAAGGAATTGGTGACACGAGCAACAAATTTCACTGTGATTTCCGACCATCTCTACAAGATGGGCCATGATGAGATATTACGCAGATATGTACCAGAGTTTGAGAGAGAATAGATCCTTGTCGAAGCACATGGAGGGGTTACTGGTGGACATTATGCAGGCCGCACCACAGCCTAGAAGGATCTTCGCGCCAGATTATGGTGGCCCACCCTCCATCAAGATTCAAAAGCATATTGTTGGGCCTACGATGTATGCCAACGAACGAGAAAAGTTGTTGTGAAGGGATAAAATGCCACTTCAGCCACAGGTAATGGTATAACCATTTAAGAAATAGGTGATCGATTTCGTCGGGCCTATTGAACCGCAAGGGAAGACGGGCGCGTGCTATATTATCACTACGACCAAATACTTGACCCGATGGGCAGAAGCACAACTAGTTAAGGATTGCATACCCATGACAACGACAAAGTTCTTGTTCGATAATGTGTTAACCAGGTTTGGGTATCCTAAGATTCTCATGAGTGATCGAGGAACGCAGTTTTTGAATGAAGCCATCAGCTCACTCACTGCGGAATTCCGGATATATCACCAACAGAGCACGTCATACCATCTGTAAGCAAATGGGACCATTGAGGCATTCAACAAAATTTTGGAAACCGCGCTAACTAAGATTTGCAATGCACGACGGAATGATTACGACTTGCGCATCCCTGCTGTGCTATGGGCATACCGAACCACGTGAAAAAAAACTGACAGGCCAGACACCGTTTCGACTAGTCTATGGTAAAGAGGTCGTGATGCCTCTGGAATATATCGTGCCCAGTTTGCAAATTGCAACAGCTACAGGAATGACAAATCGTGGGGCCTTGGAGAAAAGGCTTGCACAACTCGACGAATTGGACGAAGAACGATTTTTGGCAGGATTTCATCAGCGGGTACAAAAACAGCGCAAGAAAGCATGGCATGATCGCCATATCAAGGTGCGCACGTTCAAGAAGGATGATCTCGTATTATTATATGACAGTAAGTTAGAGAAATTCCCAGGTAAGCTCTGCATGCATTGGTTGGGACCTTATGTCGTTAAAGAAGTAACTGATGGGAGCGCAGTTCAGCTAGCTAAGCTCAATGGAGACCCCTTCCTGGGAAGAGTGAATGGCAGTCACCTAAAGCTCTATACGGGCAGGCCGACCTCCTGACTAATTGTTCCAAGGAGAGTCTCATAGCTTCGCCCAGTTGAAAGAGAGCGAGGCACGATAAAGCAGTCTGGGGGACAGAGGCGCGCATATCAGGGTGCGCATACATTTGGTCAATAATCAAGGGCGTGATTCCGCGGACAAAGTCACGAGTGCGTTGTTCCAAGGAATGATGACCGTTAATACCACTGTTCATGACAAGAAGGCTGCATTATGGCAAAAGGGAGCGGGCGGTGAGAAATTAAGAGCAACAACATGACCCAGATATGAAATGATCGGCCACAATTTTCACACGGGAAGGTTACACGAGCTGGAACGAGTGGCTATCCAGGTAGTTGAAGTTTGCATGGCTTAGAAATCACCATGGGGAATCCGCTGGGTAGCCTATGCTTCGGAAATACAGATGGAGTTGTTCATCATCTCTGCACTAGGCATGTGCCTGAAGGTAGTAATCTGGCCGAGGGATGAGCAGGACTCTCTAAGGAGTCTGGTATTGACAGTTGCGGGTATCCCGCAGGCTGCAGCATTGCTAGCAGGGGATGTACCAGAAAAAAAGGGAATGCGAAGTAGAATTGGTCCAGATGTCGTCGCCCCGCCTAAGGGCAGGATGGTGCACTACAACAGAACAACAGAAGGATGGACAGACGGTGACCATGGGTGGAAATGTAGTCAATAAGTCGCCTCTGATGGTTCCCGATGATTGGGATCATGCAGACAACACCCAGGGTCTTGAAAAATTGCAACACAGGTTGGAGCGAACAGTGCGAAGAGAAGATACGATGGTTGGAAAGGGCTACGGTGGTACCAGGAGGTCTCGTATGCGGCTCCCCCGCTCGCGCTAAAATCCTTGGAGGGGGTGTTCTGTGTTAATCGAGCATAGCATAATGAGTATCATCAATTGCAAGATGTGGTAGAAACACTGAAGCAAGAGATGGATGAAGCGTTGCAGGAGACAAACCAGGAGCAACAGGATGATGAATGCCACTCAATGGGAGGCAAACCGTGACGCCAAGGCAGAGCATCTAGCCACGACAGCAAGTGACTCGGGAAGAGTCATGATGATTATGTTGGGGGACTGTTGGGTAGCGTAAGCCCCGCAGAACGAGTATGGGGTGCGAAGCCCGGAATTGTGGGTAATATTAGGGTAGAAGACTCCGCGAAAAGCGTAGAGTGCGAACTATAGTAGTTTGAGGCAAAGGGTAGTCCACCCAAAAATAATGTAAAGAAATAGTAATAGAATCGACCTGTGGAGGGATCGCGGGCCAAAGGAAAGTATAAATACAACGGGGCTCTATGAGGGAAAGTAGTTCTTTGAAAGATGGAATGTAATGGGTCCTTAAAGGCAATAGTTTGAAAGCGTCTGTAAGTCCAAGTCGAGGGAGTAGGGTAGAAGGTAGAGGCTCTGCAGCTGTGTGCGAAGAGGCCTGGAAAGTCCGCAGCTGTGTGCGCGGACCCTTGCAGCTGAGTGTGCAGGGTGGATCTGGATGTATTGTTGAAGATTGATAATAAAGATAAGTTTCTTTTGAATTCTGTGTTGGTTGCGACTTTACTCTTTTATGATAAATGAACTATTACGATTTTTGCATTTGCTATGGTTGAATACATGTGAACTGGATTAATCTCGATGCACGAAGTAACCAAAAGTAATGTAATATCCCTTTTCAGGGATATCCCTCAAACACAAGCAAACTCCAACTAGAGATGGACTAGGAGGGCGTTTACCAGATATGTCGCCTCTGAAAAGAGGACGAGATCTGGAGGCTCCCTGGCCCTTTCCAGACTCTGTCTAAGAGTATAAGGGAAAAACACACAAGTGGTGTAGTAGCCGTGAAGCTCAAAAAAATAACAATAGTGAAACATACAATAATGTATACATGGAATATAAGAATATACTCAAGAAATACAGAGAGAAATGCTAAGCCATTTTATTATACTGAGTAATGGACAGAGTACAAGAGGTGACAGAAAGATAGCACCTCGACTTGCACAAGGCAAGTGAAGAATACACTTAGAATGGTAAGGAAATGGCCTCTCCCTGAACTGCATCCAAGCTGTCGGAGAACCGCTGTGTTGTTGCTACTACTAGAATCAAGTGAGGATTAGGGACTATTCCCCTCCTCAGAAAATGATGAAACTCTGGAATCAACCTCTGCTCAATAAACCCATAAAAGCCCAGAAAGCTTTTCTAAAATAGATGACCCCCAAAAATCACCCCCTTGAGGATCTATGTTATCCCTCAAGGTTCTGCGCTGCCACTGAAGAGAATTCTCCAAAGCTCTGCCTAAGACTACCAAAATCCTCCAATATGCAAGGGGTTGATCCCTTGCTCAATCTCCAAGCTCAAATCCTCCTCATAAACCCAATCTGGATCTCCTACCAAAAGAGACTGCATCCTCCTCTCCCAGACTACGCAGTCATCAAAATTCTCAGCTCCTCCTCAACTCCAAAAATTGATCCTCCTACAAGACTGATGAAACTACCTTGCCGAAGCAAGCACTCGAAGTCCCCCAGGGCTAAGGGTGAGATCTCCAAACAGAGACACTCGATGCACTAAACAGTGTTGTAGACAGGCTAAACAGCCAACGTGCTCTAAGTCGAAGTGACTAGCTCAAATGCAACATAATCGAATGCCAAAATGAGGAGGCTCCTCTCCCCTTTATAGCGTTGGCCTCTCTCAAAACCCTAAGGCCCACCTCCTCCAACGTAGCCTCTCTCTTGCCACATGCTCCTCTCCATCTACGCAGTCCCTCCAAGTGTCTACGTGGGCCCCCTTCTCTACATGGTCCTTTGGCCCCCTTAGCTCCCTTTTTAAGTTACAACATTGTGCTACTAGGGAGTGACTTTATTCAAAAAGTGAGTTATGTCCCCCTTTCCTCACCTTTTTTATTTATAAATAACTATAGAAAGCAAAATTGAGCAAAATCGAATATTCCAATTAGCCATGGCTAATTAGGAATATTATAGTCTCCCCAGACAAAATGTTACTTGTCCTCAAGCAAATGAAGTGATGCATGCTGCAAAATTTTCTCATTCTCCCAAGTGGCATCCTCATCCGGTAAATTCTTCCACCTCACCAAGAATTCCTAAACCGTCCTGCTTCGTAGTTGCCTCTCCCTGGTATCAATAATAGCCTCTCGCTGCAACACCAAATGCCCCTCATCATCCGTGGGTGGTAGCTCATCTGTCACTGTCACCTGCTGCCCCAATGCCTTCTTCAGGCATGATACATGAAAAACGTTATGAATCTTGCTACCTTGGGGCAGCTCCAACTCATACGCAACCTATCCAATCCTGCGTATCACCCTGTATGGCCCATAAAAGCGGGGCTTGAGCTTCTGAACCCCCTTCTGCTTTAGTGACGACTGTCGGTATGGCTGTAATCGTAGGTAGACCAAGTCCCCTACCTCAAATTGTCTCTCCACTTGACTCGTGTCAGCATACAACTTTTGCTGGTTCTGTGATGTAGCCATATTATCCTTGAGAGCTCGGAGAATATCCTGACTCTCTTGGATCCAAATCTTGGCTCTCGGAGCCTTGCTAGCACCAAACATCACGTCAGCAAAAGATAAAGGATGATATCCATACAAAGCATATAATGGTGACATCCCAATGGACATGTGATGTGTAGTGTTGTAGCAATACTCCCCCAGATGCAGCCACTTCAACCATGCTCACCGCTACCCACTGACATAGTTACACAAGTAGCCCTCTAGCCACTTGTTAACTATCTCTATCTGCCCGTCCATTTGTGGGTGATAACTGGTACTCGGTGACAACTCCGTCCCCACCAACCGGAAAAGCTCCTGCCAAAACCCGCCCATGAAATGGTTGTCCCTATCACTGGTAATGGTCTTAGGAAGACCATGTAGCCTGAAGACCTCTCTAAAGAACAGCTCGGCCACCTGCGCTGCTATGTAGTGTGCGGGTATGGCAAAAAAATGTGTGTACTTTGTCAGTTAATCAACGATGACAAAGATACAATCCTTTCCCTATACCATGGGCAACCCTGTGATGAAGTCCATCGAAATACACTCCCATTTCCCCTCCGGAATGGGAAGAGACTGCAATAATCCTGCGAGATAGCAAATGTCACACTCTTGGATATGCTGGAGTACGTCCTCCTTGAGGCCCTTCCATAAGAACCTCTCTCTAATGGCCCGGTAGGTTTTGGTAAACCCCTGATGGCCGGCCAATGGCGAATCATGTGATGCCTGAAGTATCTTATTCTTGAGCTGAGATCCCTCAATCAAGAAGATCCGGTCCCTGTAGTAGATGATCTCATGGACCACCCTGTACCTGTCATCCACCACTTGCCCATCTAGAACGTCAGATGCAAATATGTCCTTAGAGTACTTTACTAGGAGTTGAGCCCTCCAGTCTGTATCCAAGCTCATAAGAGACAACATGGCTAGTCTACGTGAAAGGGCATCTGCTACCACGTTGTTCTTACCCTTGACATACTCAATGTCAAAGTCATACACTTGGATCTTACTGATCCACTTCTGCTGCCTCTCCTATCGTTGTTTCTGCTCCAAAAATAACCTGAGGTTGTTGTGATCAATCCTCACCCTGAACCTATTACCCACTAAATACTGCCAGAACTTGGCCAATGCATGCATGATGGCCAGCATCTCCTTGTCATATATAGAATACAACCTCTCATGCAGAAGGAGCTTCCGGCTCTCAAAGGCTATAGGGTGACCTCCCTGCATCAACACTGTGTCGATCCCCTCTCCCAATGCATCACACTCCAAAACAAATGGCTGGGAAAAATCTGGCAATGCAAGCACTAGGCAGCTACTTATAACCTATTTGAGCCTGTCAAAGGCTCACTGCACTGTATCCGACCAACTTAATGCCCCCTTCCTCGTCAGATCTGTCAGGGGTGTAGCAAGCTGTGAGAAACTCTTGACGAACTTCTGGTAGTAAGTACAAATGCCAATGAATCCCCAAAGTTCTGTCACATTCCTCGGCTCCGGCTAATCTCTGATGGCCCTGATATTCTCCTCGTGGACTCTCACTCTATCCACCCCTATGATGTGTTCCAAGTACAACATCTCTGTCAACCCAAAATCACACTTGGAGAGCTTGGCGTAGAACTGCTACTCCTCCAAGACGCGCAACACTGTCTCAACGTGCTGTAGATGCTCCTCCCAAGTCCTGCGGTAAATGAGGATATCATCAAAGAACACCAACACAAACTTCCTTAAGTGACTGTGGAAGATGTGATTCATGCAGGACTGGAATGTAGTTGGGGTATTTGTTAGCCCGAAGGGCATCACCAAAAACTCAAAGTGCCCATAGTGACACCTGAAAGCGGTCTTAGGAATGTTCTTCTCCCTCATGCGAATCTGATGGTACCCAGATCTCAAATCAATCTTTGACAACAACTATGCTCCTCTCAACTCATTCATCAACTCATCGATCCTGGGTATGGGGTACCTATTCTTTAATGTCTTCTTGTTCAGGGCCCTGTAGTCAATGCACATCCTCAATGTGTCGTCCTTCTTCTTCACCAACACCAAAGAAGAAGCAAAAGGACTCGTGCTTTGTCGAATGTGCACAAGAGCCAACAACTCTTGAATGTCCCGCTCAATCTCATCTCGATAGGCCTTGGGATGCCTATAGGGGGGTAGTAATCACTGCCTGTATGCCATGCTCAAGCTCAATGGTGTGCTCCAACCCCCAGTCCAATGGTTGTCCTAGCGAAATCTCCCCAAACACTGTGGCATATTGGTCAAGGATGGACTATATCTCTGGGTGCACCGTCTGCCCTCTAGTCCCTGCCTCTGATGCACGCAACTCCACTGCCCATTCTACGTCTCCCTTCCGGAAGAATGCCTCCATCCGATGAGCCGAAACAGTCTGAGGCGGATATGTGTGTTGTCCCCATATCTTCTCATGCCTCCCTATCCTGTCATCATCCCACTCCATCTCTAGGACCTTCCAATCTATCATGACCTTCCCTAGAGTGATAAGCCACTTAGCACAACTTCTTATTCTTTAGCTCCCTCCTGGCATCATCATCAATATGTGCTCGTCCTAGATTCCCCTTTGGAGGCGGAATCCTCACATCCTTCCCCTTAGGCTGGAAAGCCTATCTCTGGGGGTAAGGTGTCCGGGTCCTAGGTAAGGCATCTTGTAAGTCCCGGGTCCTGCTAATAGCATCCTAGAGTGTGGTTGGTCTAGTGGATCTGACTAGACCCCGAAGTGGCTTTGCTAACCCCTCAACAAACATGTAGATCCTCTGTGCCATGGATAGATGTAGCACCATCACTGAAACCCTCAAGAAGTCTGCAATGTAGGTCTCTAGGCTCCCAGTCTGTTTGAGCCTTGTTAGCTCAACAAAGTGTTGTTCCAGATCCCTCCAGTCAAACCTCTCTATCAATCTCTTGGTGAACTTGGCATATGTCGTCATTATGGTGTGTCCAAGTGTAACCAACCCATGGAACCACCAGTCCTCGGCCTTGCCATCCAAATGTAATGTTGCCACCTTGATGGCCTTTGTCTCCAACATCTAGTTAAGCTGGAAATAGATGTCCAACTTTTCCACCCAAGACTTTGCCGAACTATTTGATGAACCATCAAACATAGGCAAGTGGAATCTACTAGCTGTGCGGTGGGTGTCTCCATCATGATAATAACGATATCCTCTATAATGGTCGCGGAGTCTACTATCCTACTAGAGCTGAACAAAGTCTTTGACTGAGAGAGCATCCTTGAACTCCTGCCCATAGCCCTCGTACTCTGCAAAATAATCGGCCATATGACCGGGCTTTGCCTCCTTTTGGGCTTCGGCCCTCGTGTCTGCTCCTAGGAAAGTGGGAATGGTAGAGCGTGTAGGGGCATGTGAGACCATCTGCTGAGTAGTATCACACTGAGTGGCACCCTGCTCTGGGAAATGGTGGGAAGTACCCGATCCCTCACCAACCTGGAAAACCCGTGGGTTCTCACGTTGTCTAGCCTCCATCGCCGTGAATCTCTGCCCCATCACCTTGATCTGACTCAATAGATCTTGCACTGATTTGAGGAGCATGTCCACAAATCTCTTCCCATCCTCATCTGCCATTGGTTCCTCCTGATTTGCGTCCACCACAGGCTCCTCCTATTCTGTGTTCACCACAGGCTGCTCCTGTTCTGTGTCCACCACCCGAACACAGTCTCCCTCTCCGTAGGTGTTCTCCAACCTACACTCAATATCTCTATATTTCCTACCTCTGTAATAGATGTAGGGCTTCTCCCTCAGTGTCATAGACTGCTAGCTCCACAGGCTGAGCCAGATCTATGCTCTGATACCACTGTAATATCCCTTTTCAGGGATATCCCTCAAACACAAGCAAACTCCAACTAGAGATGGACTGGGAGGGCGTTTACCAGATATTTCACCTTTGAAAAGAGGACGAGATCTGGAGGCTACTTGGCCCTTTCCAGACTCTGTCTGAGAGTATATGGGAAAAACACACAAGTGGTATAGTAGCCGAGAAGCTCAAAAAAATAACAGTAGTGCAACATACAGTAATGTATACATGGAATATAACCAGATACTTAAGAAATACATAGAGAAATGCTAAGCCATTTTATTATACTGAGTAATGGACATAGTACAAGAGGTGATCAGAAAGGTAACACCTCGACTTGCACAAGGCAAGTGAAGAAATACACTTAGAATGGTAAGGAAATGGCCTCTCCCTGAACTGCGTCCAAGCTGTCGGAGAACTGTTGTGTTGTTGCTACTACTGGAATCAAGTGAGGATTCGGGGCTATTCCCCTCCTCAAAAAACAATGAAACTCTGGAATCAGTCTCTGCTCAATAAACCCAAAAAAGCCCAGAAAGCTTTTCTAAAATAGCTGACCCCCGAAAAGAACCCCCTTGAGGATCTACACTATCCCTCAAGGCTCTGTGCTGCCACTGAAGAGAATTCTCCAAAGCTCTGCTCGAGACTCTACCAAAACCCTCCAATATGCAAGGGTTGATCCCTTGCTCAATCTCCAAGCACAAATCCTCCTCATAAACCCAATCCGGATCTCCTACCAAAAGAGATTGCATCCTCCTCTCCCAGACTACGCAGTCATCAAAATGCTCAGCTCCTCCTTAACTCCAAAAATCGATCCTCCTGCAAGACTAATGAAACTACCTTGCCCGAGCAGGCACTCGAAGTCTCCTGGGGCTAAGGGTGAGATCTCCGAATGGAGACACTCGATGCACTAAACAGTGTTGCAGACAGGCTAAACAGCCAACGTGCTCTAAGTCGAAGTGACTAGCTCAAATGCAACATAATCGAATGCCAAAATGAGGAGGCTCCTCTCCCCTTTATAGCTTTGGCCTCTCTCAAAACCCTAAGGTCCACCTCCTCCAACGTAGCCTCTCTCTTGCCACGTGCTCCTCTCCATCTGCGCAGTCCCTCCAAGTGTCTACGTGGGCCCCCTTCTCTACGTGGCCCTTTGGCTCCTTTGGCTCCCTTTTTAAGTTACAACATTGTGCTACTAGGGAGTGACTTTATTCAAAAAGTGAGTTATGTCCCCCTTTCCTCACCTTTTTTATTTATAAATAACTATAGAAGGCAAAATTGAGCAAAATCGAATATTCCAATTAGCCATGGCTAATTAGGAATATTATAAGTAATAAATGTTTGCTTAAAGACCGTTTTAACTAGATCAAGTAATTCAATCTGTAATAAGCGCGATAAGGGTATTCCAATCTGCACGGATCTAGCGTAGCATGAGGCTGCACAATAGCGCGCGAGCCCCAAACCACATCCAATACATCCCCAGGGTGCGGAAACCTGGTTCCAGCACCCTCCCCTGCTACCTTGGGTGAGACCTCAGTTCGCGCTTCGCGGGTTGTTGCCGAAAGGGCTGATAGTTGCAGGATTTGTTTGGCTAAATAATTCTTCCGAACCTGTTTCAAGCCCATATAAGCCAACATTTAGGCAAAACCACTATCAATCCAAGCAATCTTCCATGCCAATGACGTATCAAAACCAATAAACCACATGCATGTCAAAACTAGCAAGGAAAGCACACATGCAATTCGGTACCTGTAAGCAAAACTCATTGTAGCTGCTGATCTTGTTGTCCTCTTGCACTTCCCTGCTTTTCCTTTACCTCCTTGCTCAAAATCCCAAGTATGCTACACTCCTCCAGGAGTGCTCCAAAAAAACTCTAAGTGTCCAAGAGTATGAGAGAGAGAAAATAGAAGAGAGAGCTCTAAGCTAAAACTAACAAAAGGTTCTGAACTGATCCTCAAAATTGTTGGACACAGATTGTCATTGATGTCAATATGGCAATATTCAAGGAGCAGATAGAGCCAAGAGGAGCACACAGAGTTATCGGAGCCAAGAGGAAGAGACAGAGCCACCAGAGGATCAAACAACGCAAAGAATGGAGGCATGCAAATAAGTCATCGGAGAGCTTATATGCATGCAGGTAACAGCTATTGGAGCAACAATGCCAAAGGAATACTCTATCGAAGGAGTAGAGCTATCGCATATCGCATATGCCAAGAATAAGTAATAAATGTTTGCTTAAAGACCGTTTTAACTAGATCAAGTAATTCAATCTGTAATAAGCGCGATAAGGGTATTCCAATCTGCACGGATCTAGCGTAGCGCGAGGCTGCAGAATAGCGTGCGAGCCCCAAACCACATCCAAGACATCCCCAGGGTGCGGAAACTTGGTTCCAACACCCTCCCCTGCTACCTCGGGTGAGACCTCAGTCCGCGCTTCGCGGGCTGTTGCCGAAAGGGCCGATAGTTGCAGGATTTGTTTGGCTAAATAATTCTTCCGAACCTGTGTCAAGCCCATATAAGCCAACATTTAGGCAAAACCACTATCAATCCAAGCAATCCTCCATGCCAATGACGTATCAAAACCAATAAACCACATGCATGTCAAAACTAGCAAGGAAAGCACACATGCGATTCGGTACCTGTAAGCAAAACTCATTGTAGCTGTTGATCCTGTTGTCCTCTTGCACTTCCCTGCTTTTCCTTTACCTCCTTGCTCAAAATCCCAAGTATGCTACATTCCTCCAGGAGTGCTCCAAAAAAACTCTAAGTGTCCAAGAGTATGAGAGAGAGAAAATAGAAGAGAGAGCTCTAAGCTAAAACTGACAAAAGGTTCTGAACTAATCCTCAAAATTGTTGGACACAGATTGTCATTGATGTCAATATGGCAATATTCAAGGAGCAGATGGAGCCAAGAGGAGCACACAGAGTTATCGGAGCCAAGAGGAAGAGACAGAGCCACCAGAGGAGCAAACAACACAAAGAGCAGACAAAGCCAATGGAGGCATGCAAATAAGTCATCAGAGAGCTTATATGCATGCAGGTAATAGCTATCGGAGCAACAATGCCAAAGGAATACTCTATCGGAGGAGTAGAGCTATCGCATATCGCATATGCCAAGAGTAAGGTTCATAAGCGGAGCAATATATATATATATATATATATAGATATATATACAAACAAAGTAAAACAATGGAACAATATATATATGCATGCATTTAAACACTATCGAGAGCGGCCTTAACACTATTGGCGGGCAAACTATGCATCCCCGACAATACACTATCGGAGGCCAAAACTCACATATATATATACCGTTACCTATCGAAGGCGGAAACCGGACTTTAAATTTATTACATGGGAGCGGTGAGTCATATCGGGTCCGACACCTAATATCGCATCGCAAAAATGGAGTGGTAGGCGTTAACGTCAAGCCCTGACCCTCTGCGAATGCAATAGCCGATAACGATATCGCATCGAACCTCCGCCAAGGGCAACCCCCGATTGCGATGAACATATGCGGACCCGCTGCTACATTACAGTTTGACTCAATGCTATATCGCGTCCGCCATGTCGAAAGTGATCCATTGCAAGCTATAAAGGGATGGCGCTATAAACTGCAATTGTGATTACACACGGACCCGAAGGGGTTATCAACTGCTACTTAATACCATATCGCATCCAATCCATCGGAGCAGTGGAGGATTGGCCGTCGGCCATCGACAGAGTCATGGGTCTGATATATAAAGGACCCCCGGGAGTCACGAATCGCCGATTGCGATTTAAGCATGGACCCGATACAAGAATAAAAGGCTGAATGTTAGGTAAATGGGGTGATTCATGGCAATATTGATTGCGATTGGACGTGGCAATCCATTAAATGAAGCAGAACTCTGTGCATGCCCACAATCATTGTTAAAGGAGCATTGTTACAGCCATAACCAGTAAGATGTGTTCTCCGTGGAGTTTTGGACCTCTCAAATGAATCTACGTGTCCTTAGAAAGTCAGTGAACTTTCACAGCGCAAAGGAAGCCGCAGCGACCGACGAGGAAGCCTAGGAGGCGGTGTAAGCGGAAACGAGTGGACAAAGGCATGGGAATGTCTAAAACAGTAAAAACAAAGAACTGTTGGTGTTGTTGTTGTGGTGAAGACCCACAATGTGAGGTAGTAGAAGCAGCAAAGGCAAAAGAGGCAGGAAAAGCAGCGGAGATTGTAGAGGTAGCAGAAGCAGTAAAGGCAGGAGAGTAGGAGTGAGAGAACCTCAACTGAATAGAGTGTAGGAGCATACCAGTTTATACCTAGGTTGGGTTTGAGCCCAAGAGGTTGGAGCCTCAGAACTATACAGGACCGAAGTCATTGGGGGTAGGTGCTCCTAAGTGCAGAACCATTGCAAAATAGAGTTGGTGCTCTGGAGGTTGGAGCCTCACTTAAGTCCAAGTTGGAGCTTGGCAACTATTCACAATCAGATTTATACTTATATTGTATTTATTTCATTGCACTGTGTTGAGTTTTAATAAAAGCATTAATTTCAGCTGTTGATTTTTGTGTTCTGTGTATACATATACATATACATATACATACACACACACACACACACACACACACACACACACACACACACACACACACATATATATATATGTTTTTGGCAATCACTAGAACAATTAAAAAAAAAATTAATAAGAAATACTGATTCACCCCCCTCTCAGTATTTCCAACAATTGGTATCAGAGCTGGCTTCTTCACACTAGCCTAACAGCTTGAGGAAAGATTCGTAGTCATGATGAGAAATCACGAAGCATTAGGAAGACCTCCTTTGTTCGATGGCACTAACTTTGGTTTCTAGAAGAAAAGAATGACCTACTAGTTAATGTCCCTTGGACCTGAAGTCTAGCATTTTGTTCAAAATGAATACAAAACGACTTCCACTCTTCCAACAGACCTAGACAAGAGGAAAGCCTACATCGCAAATGCAAAGGCCATGAACTCCATCACTAGTGGAATCACTAATTCCGAGTTTACAAAAGTCATGCACCGTACCTCTACCAAAGAAATGTGGGAGAAGATAGTTGGCTTGTACAATGGAGACTCAAAAGTAAAAAAGGCAAAGCTTCAAACTCACAGAAGACAATTTGAAAGTTTGAGGATGGAAGATGAAGAAGATATTGCAGCATACCTCCTCCGAGTAGTTGAAGTGGTAAATTCCCTGAAAGGATTGGACGAAAAAATTGAAGAAAGTACCATTGTTCAAAAGGTATTAAGGTCTCTTCCAGATAGATTTGACTCCAAAATAAGCGCTATAGAAGAAGCGAAGGATCTAGATACCCTCAAAAAGGATGAACTCCATGGAATTCTCACTACGTATGAAATGAGGAAAGGTGGCCCAAGCTCCAAAGATGCAGCATTAAAGGCCTCAAAGTCAAAGAAGGGGAAAGAAAGGAATGACTGTAGTGATGAGTCAGATGTGGAACCCGAGTTGGCTCAATTTGTATGAAAGTTGAAGAGAGGATCTAAGCTTAAAGGCAAGTATCCTCTTATCTGTTTTAAATGTGGTAAAATAGGTCATTATGAAGCAAGATGTCCTCATAAACATGACAATGATGATGAAGGAAATTCTAAAAGAATGGCACACAAAAAGAAAGGGTTCAATAAGAAAAACTTCTTCTCCAAGCAAGATGAGTCTGATGAGGATGAGTTTATGGTCATCAAAAGGAAATCAGCTGAGGAAAGTGATCATGATGAAAGCCAAGAAACATTATTCATGGCACTCGCAGATGATGATGACTCAGTGCTGGAAGGAAATGTAGATGAACTGTTAATAAGCGCCATTGAAGAAAATGAGAAACTACAGAACAAAATCATTTCTCTCAAAGTGGAAAACGAGGAAACAAGAAGGAGAGAAGATCTCTTGGAAGCAAAGCTTAAAGAAAAAGAAGGGACTTTTGAAGAACATGAGGCCGAAATAGTGTCTCTAAGAAAGGAGTTGGAGTAACTTAAAAGGGGTTGTAAAAGCTCTCAAATACTTGAGACTATTCCGAAAAATCAAAAACCTCAACATGACAAGTCTGGAATAGGTTTCAAAGGAGAATCTTCAAGCACTAAGAATAGTGCGAAAAGCTATGCCGATGCACTTTTCTACAATCCAAAAGATGAAAAAGTATGTTATCAAAAGTGCATCCCAGATCCCAAGAATGAAGATAGAATTACTCCAAAGAAGAATGTGGAGTCGAATCATGGACACTACATCAAATACAAACCTGTACTCCACCAAGGGCCCATCGCAAATCCAAAGAACGAGGGAGGAGTAATTCCCAGGAAGGAAATCGACTCAAACCATGGTTGCTTCAACAAGTAAAAAACCATCCTTCTTGGACACTGCTTTCACTGTAAAAACTTCGGTCATCAAGCCAGACATTGTATGGCTCGCAGAAGTGAAAAGACAAAGCTAAAGGACTGAATAATTAACTCATATGCCCCCAAAAGGCAGGGACAAATCAAAACCTTCAATTCATTTGATCCCTTGACCAAATTTGATATGATTTGCTCTTTCTACTACAATAATGGACACTACGAACAAGACTACCCACTCAAAGGAAGAAAGACTAGTAGCAAGAACTCCATCATGAACAAATGCAGCGTGGCTCTATATGCTCAAAATAATGGAAAACAGTGGTTTGTAGATAGTGGGTGCTCCAGACACATGACAGGAGACAGAAGGAAGTTTCTCTCACTGAGCAAAAAGGAAGGGAATGTGTCCTTTGGAAGCGGATCTGGCAGAATTGTAGGAAAAGGAACAGTTACTCTGATCCATGGAAAAGGAAAAGCTCAAGATGCTCTGCTGGTTGACAGACTCAAACACAACCTCCTGAGTGTTAGCCAAATCTGTGATCAAGGACATAAGGTTGTTTTCAGCACCAAAGACTGTGAAATAAGGAACTTTGCCTCAGGGAAACTTGTGGCAAAAGGGGTGAGAACATCATACAACATTTACATTCTGAACAAGATTCAAGAAAATAAATGCTACTTGAGTCAGATAGATGAGAGTTGGCTGTGGCACAAGCGACTTGGACATACAAGCTTCGAAAATCTGATCAATATCAGCAAGATCAAAGCTGTACGAGACATCCCAAGGCTGTTCAAACCAAATCAAGTAGTATGTGGTCCATGTCAACATGGACAGCAAACCAAAATCAACCATAAGACAAAGGAGCTCTCTACATCGAAGCCCTTGGAGATTATCCATGCTGATGCGTGTGGGCCAACTAGAAATCAAGCACTCCAAGGAGAAAGGTACTTTGTGTTATTTGTTGATGATTATACTAGAATGATGTGGATATATTTCATAAAGTATAAATCTGAAACCTTTGAGTGTTTTAAGAATCTAAAAGCCCTTGTAGAAAATGAAAAAGATTCAAAAATTAAGTGCCTCAGAACAAGACCAAGGGGGAGAATTCACATCAAACGAATTTAGTGAGTTCTGTAATGTTCATGGAATTAAAAGGGAATTCTCGACTGCCAGAACACCTCAGCAAAATGGGTTAGTTGAAAGAAGAAACCGAACAGTCGAAGAAATGGCAAGAACTATGCTATTAGCAACATACTTACAACCTAAATTATGGAGAGAAGCAGTAGGGACAACTGTCTATACACTGAATCGAACTCAATTAAGACCAAATTGTGAAAAAACTCCTTATGAGCTATGGAAAAGAGACTTGCTTCGGTGAAGTACTTCAAGATCTTTGGAAGCAAGTGCTTCATAAAAATAAATGATGGCTCACCCGGAAAGTTTCATTCTCGGGTTGATGAAGGGATATTTCTTGGATACTCTACAAGGAGCAAGGCTTACAAGTGTTACAATTATCGAATGAAGAAAATAGTGGAAAGCATTGATGTAAAAGTTGACGAAGACCTTCCAGAAAAGGAAATTGAAGAACATGAAGATGACTCTCTCATTGAAGAAGAAGAACCTAAAGAAGAAGAAATAGATGAGGAAGAAGAAAAAGAGGAAGAGGAAAGAGAACCACCTAATACCCCTTCAAAGATGAAGTATGTCCAAAGACATCATCCAGAAGAGCAAATCATTGGCAATAGAGATGAAGGTGCACAAACCCGAAGAAGGATAACAATCACACCTAAGAGAAAAGTCATTGCCCTCCTATCTATGATAGAACCAGAAACATTTGCAGAAGCAAGTAATGATCCTCATTGGGTAAAAGCCCTGGAAGAAGAAATGTCCCAAATTGAGAAGAACAAGACATGGGAGTTGGTACCTCGTCCAAAGGACAAAAACGTAATAGGAACCAAATGGGTGTTCAAAAATAAAATGAATGAGGAAGGACAGGTTATCAGAAACAAGGCAAGACTGGTCTGTAAAGGCTATTCACAAATTGAAGGAATTGACTTTGAAGAGACATTTGCACCAGTGGCCCGTATGGAAGCTATCAGGATGTTCTTGGCATTTGCTTGCTCAAAAGGATTCAAAATCTATCAAATGGATGTGAAATCAGCATTTCTAAATGGGGAACTCAAAGAGGAAGTCTACATGGAGCAGCCAGAATGGTTTGATCTAATAGCAGGAAAGGACTTAGTTTTGTAAGTTGAAAAAGGCTTAATATGGATTGAAACAAGCTCCTAGAGCTTGGTATGCAAGACTGGATCACTATCTACAACAACAAGGCTTCAAAAAGGGAGTGGCTGGAAGAAATCTATACATAAAGATAGATCAAGGTAAGTTACTAGTTGCTCTTGTTTATGTTGATGATCTGATTTTTGCTAGTAATAATGATGAAATGAGCCATGAATTTTCTCAAAACATGTCAAAAGAGTTTGAGATGTCAATGATAGGAGAGCTATCCCACTTCCTTGGACTTCAAATATCTCAAACCAGAGCAGGATTGTGTATATCTCAAACCAAATATCTAAAAGACATGCTCAAAAAATATGGAATGGAGGACTGTGCACCCGTGAGCACACCTATGACCACAAACTACAAATTGAGCAAAGATGATGACTCCCCTCTAGTAGATGCAACTCATTACAGGTCAATGATTGGAGCCCTTCTATACTTAACAACTACATGACCAGACATAATGCAAGCAGTAGGAATGGTGGGAAGATTTCAATCTTCTCCCAAACAATCCCATTTATTAGCTATAAAAATAATTCTCAGATATCTAAAGGGAACTTCTGATTTTAGTCTTTGGTACCCAAAGAACTCAACATTGACTATAACTGCATACACCAATGTTGATTGGGCTGGATGTATAGATGATCAGAAAAGTACTAGTGGAAATGCATTCTTCCTAAGAGACTATTTGGTATCCTAGCTCAGCAAAAAACAGTCATCCATATCATTATCCACAGTTGAAGCCGAGTATATTGCTACAGTAGACTATTGTGCTCAGATACTATGGATGAAGGAATCTCTAAAAGATGTCGACATATGTACAGGTCAACTGATTACCGTCTATTGTGATAACACAAGTGCTATCAGTCTCAGCAAAAATCCAGTGATGCACTCAAGAACCAAACCCATACCAATCAAGTATCATTTCCTCCATGAGCAAGTAGCTGAACAAAACATCGTCCTGGAATATATCAGTACTAATGAGCAGATAGTTGATATTTTCACAAAACCTCTTCCTCGAGAAGTATTTGAACATATGCATCAAAAGATGGGGGTTATTTCTTTATCATCACTCAAGTTCATTCATAAATATGTAGCAGGACAGGGGGAGCAGTTTGACAGGGGGAGTCCATATGCATTCCTTTGCCATTGATGTCAAAGGGGGAGAGAGAAGAAGAATATTGCCATCAAGAACAAAGGGGGAGATTTTTGGACACAGATTGTCATTGATGTCAATATGGCAATATTCAAGGAGTAGATAGAGCCAAGAGGAGAAAATAGAGTTATCGGAGCCAAGAGGAAGAGACAGAGCCACCAAAGGAGCAAACAACGCAAAGAGCAGACAGAGCCAATAGAGGCATGCAAATAAGTCATCGGAAAGCTTATATGCATGCACGTAACAACTATCAGGAGCCATTGGAGAAATGAAGGCATCAAAATATATATATGAATTTAACGCAAACGAAGACAAAAAAAAACCATATATATATATATGCTTTAACACTATCCACGGCATAAACATACATATGGCAACAAAAGCCATACATACATGCACATACACTATCGGAGACAGAGCAGTATATTATATCGGTAGATTCTATTAAGTGTCACACCCGAAACCTCTGATTGCGATAAGGTATGTGGACCCGATGGTCCTATTGCACCTTATTGTTATGTCGCATTCGCGGTAATCCCAATGAATAAAGAGTGGTCACCCCCGAACGTGCGATTGCGATTATAACACGGACCCAATGGTCCGGCTATAACATAACTTAATGCTAGATTGCATCCGTTGGAGGATTGGCCCATTGGCCATCGGCGATGTCATGGGGTCGATGTATAAAGGACCCTCGGAAGTCTTGAACGCCGATTGCGATTGCAAGAGCGGACCCGATGCTATATTGCGATTTGGCTTAATGTCTTGTCACATCCATCGGCCATCGGCCATCGACCATATGCTGCGATTGCTGATTGTGATTTCACTGCGGACCCAACATAGGTATAGATATGGGTGCAATGATCCTTGAAGTCCGCCCTTTATCACTTTCACCTATTTTTGCTCATATCTCCTGTGTAATTGATATTTGTCCTGCGTGGGGTTTGGAGGTAGAAATGCAATACAATAACGCTCTCGATAGTTCAGGAGGCCTGAACTATAGTTCAAGAGGCCGAATCAAGCTGATTGTGATTGCGATTGGGACGTGGTTGTCCGTTAAACTATGTCGACTCTATGTATGCCTGCTATCATTGTTAAAGGAGCATTGTTACAGTCATAACCAGTAAGATGTGTTCTCCGTGGAGTTTTGGACCTCTCAAATGAATCTACGTGTCCTCAGAAAGTCAGTGAACTTGCACAGCGTAGAGGAAGCTGCAGCGATCGTGGAGGAAGCCTAAGAGGCGGTGTAAGAAGAAACAATGGACAAAGGCATGGGAATGTATAAAACAGTAAAAACGAAGAAATGTTGGTGTTGTTGTTATGGTGAAGAACCAGAGTGTGAGGTAGTAGAAGCAATAGAGGCAAAAGAGGCAACAGAAGCAGCAGAGGTAGAAGAGGCAGCAGAAGCAGTGGAGGCTGTAGAGGCAGCAGAGGCAGGAGAGTAGGAGTGAGTGAACCTCAGCTAAATAGAGTGCAGCAGCATACTAGTTTATACCAAGGTTGGGTTGGAGCCCAAGAGGTTGGAGCCTCAGAACTGAACAAGACTAAAGTCATTAGGGGTAGGTGCTCCTAAGTGCAGAACCACTGCAAAATAGAATTGGTGCTCTGGAGGTTGGAGCCTCACTGAAGTCCAAGTTGGAGCTTGGAAACTATTCACAATCAGATATATACTTATATTGTATTTATTTCATTGCACTATCTTGAGTTTTAATAAAAGAATTAATTCTAGCTGTTGATTTTTGTGTTCTGTGTATACATATACATGTCTATATATGCTTTCGGCAATCACTAGAACAATTAAAAAATAAATAAGAAATATTGATTCAACCCCCCCTCAGTATTTCCAACATGCACAACACTTCGCATCCATTAATGAGTTTGAAATGACAAGGTCTTGGCTATCTTTTCATTTTTAAAGGGCCAGAAAAGAGCTTGAAAGCAGACCCCCCATTTTATTCTCTTTTATGAGTCAAAAGGGAAAAATACTCGACAATATTTTCATATGAGTTTTACGAGTCGAGAAAAGAGCTGAAACGTGACTCGACATCATCATCGAACATCCATCACCTATCGTTGCACAGAAAGGTAAAGTGCATTATCCAATTCTTGAGGCAAAATAGGTCAAAACGTTTCCAAAACCTAATATTTCATGAAAAACCGAATAAAAGGGAGGAAAAGTAAATATTTTTTACCATTTACTATTTTACTTTGCTATGAAAGACTTTTCACCCACTTTTGCCCTAATTTTTCTGCAGCGGATTGCGGGAAATCTGGGCGGTCATTAGTTGAGCCGCTAGTTATAGGTAAGAGCCAAAGCCCTAAGCTCCATTTTCGTACCAGTTATTCCTGTTTTCATCCATTTTTTGGATTTTTGAGGGAGGTTTTGTCAAACGTTTTCGCCCTCAGTCGGTGCGACTTCTGGGCACGGAATTACTGGCCGAGCATGTTTAAAATGACCTATCGTGCCGTTGGCACAACTATTTTTAAAACAGGTGCATCTGAGCCATGAATAGGGAAAAAATAAATTTCCCCTCTAAACCATCGTTAGAATCCGAATTTTATGGGCCAAAAATGATTATTGAATTAAATATATGGTTTCTTTAGGAAAGAATCATCGAAAATGGTAGACTGGAAAGAACGTGAGCACGAAGATATGGACACTCAGGCACTGAATGGTCCAAATTGCCTGAATGCTTTGAGGAACTGTGGGCTCCTCAAATTATTTCTCACACCAGGGATGTGGACCCAACCTGAGCTGCTTCGATACTTGATTAGTCCCTGGGACATAAATCAGGAAATATTCATCATTGGTGACCAGGAGCTGGAGTTAGAAACTTTAGACATATATTTCATCACAAGACTATCCCAGAGAGGGGAACCAGTCAACTTATATGGGTCACGATTGATTGGGGGAAGCATATCCATTTTGCTTGCTAAACATTTCCCTGGAGCCCTCAAATCCAAGAGCAACGAGTTTGAGATTGCCATCATGCGAGATCTGACATTGAGAGCACTACTATTGACTATCAACGGAGTGGTAGGGTCACAAGTAGTGCATAAGACTAATAAGTCGAAATTCTTATATGCCATCAACTGCACCGCACCAACGATATTCAATTAGGTAGAAGCCATGAATATCAACATAAAAAACCCACTTAACAAAAGCTAAGGTAGGGAATCTAATGCAATTTTTCTTCAGATCCATACTAGTGACCTTTTTCTTGGAATGTGTGTCGTTGTTTTAGTACCAGTTCAATGAGATAGATCCTTCAATGCCACGCAACCCGCGGATGGCTCGCTAGATTCGTTTGATGCATAGGATCATTGGGGGCCAACACATATCTTATAGGCCAACCTTCTTTTCATGGCTACGATGAAATTTGATCATCATGGAGGACTGGCCATATAGTGGCATTGACTTTCGTGGAGATCTGGACATGCTGCTGCCAGATGGAGAGGATTTCGACGATGAAGGTAAAAAATCAATTTTTTTATTTTGTGATTTTTTTTAGTTGTTTTGATATATATGTGATCATAACATTTCATTTTGTCAATGTAGATGTTGGACCAGACGGTCCTGCTAGGATGTCCCCATTAGCCAGGTGCATCGCCCACCAGTTTTATGTCGTTTCTCCTTATCAGGAGGGGAGTGACAATGAGGAGGAGATCGTGAAGAACCTTGAGGGGTTGACTCGTGGTATCTCAGAGTATGCTCGGGTGGGAGACATTCCTCGCCAGTACCAGAGACACACAGTGGGAGTATTGGATCGGATCCACCGATTGCTAACTCATGTTGCACGAGCCATTTCATGCTACCATGATCACCATGCTGATTGGTTCCTAGGTCCAACATTTTACATTTTTGAGGCCTGCGTGCCACGGATATATGGGGCCTGCGTGCCGCCGATGTTATTTTGAACACACATATTATTTTTTGGGGTTTTGATGTATCAAACATTATCACCATATATATATATGTGTGTGTGTGTATATATATGTATATATATATGTGTGTGTGTGTGTGTGTGTTGTATTTTCTTTCTTAATATGGTACAAATGATTTGTTTTATCTTTTCACATATTTCGTAAATGTCTATCCAACACATAATTAGCTAATGCATCTGTCAATGTATTCATGTGTCTAGGAATATGATAATATGTAATGTAATCAAAATGCCTTTCCAGTAGATGAATACGGAGATACATTATCAATATTTGAGGGTTTCTAACAGAATATTGCCCGTTGAGTTGAAGGACAACAAGCTGTTAGTCCAGGTTAACAACTAACTCTCGAATGTCAAGAGAAATGGCTTCTGACAACAATTCGATGACCGCACTATATTCAACAATGTTGTTAGTTGTGCGACCTAAATAAATACCTTGAAGATTGATCAACTCAACGTGAGGGTCATAAATAGCCCATGTCATGAATGATAGGTTCTAGGTACTACAGCAAGCACCATCAACGAAACCAATGTGAGGAGTTACAGACATCTGCAAAGCAGGGGAAAACATGGTAAACAGGAAAGTTGTTTGAAAACTAACACTCCAAAGCACACTGCACAAAAATGAACGACACGCTAATGTACACAAGTAACCATGAAAGATGACCTAAGCATAGTATTTCTTGAGGTAAAGCCTGTTGCAGGGCTTGTCCAAAGGATTGCCATTATAATTGATAAGCTCATAGGCCCTCTTTTGCAAAACATGTTTCACAATGTAGGGCCCATGGCACATGGGCTAGAACTTGCCTGCCCCTAGCTTATCATTAGCTTGGTTATATAGTAAAACCAAATCACCCTCAGAGAACGTGTGGGGGGAGACCAACCGATCAAAATGGGACTTGACTCGTTTCTTTTGTGCTTCGATAACCAAAGCAGCAATATGACGATTTGTTGGCATTATGATGCATGTATTGTACTTGATGGCAACCCACTCGTAGAAGAACATCTCACTTATTTATAGCTAGATGAATTGACAGAAGAGATATCAGATATGACTGAATGCGTGGGATGCCGGACAACTCAAAGGAATCATATGACAATTCTCAGTATGACAAGTTAGCTTTTCCATCAAGTCCAAAGGGGGAGATTGTTGGCATTATGAGACAAGTGTTGTCCTTGATGGCAAATCACTTAGATGATAAATTATAGTGCAGCAAAATTCATGCACTTTCATGCAGAGAAAATTTCCTTTCATGCAGAGAAAAGCTCACGCACTTTCATGCAGAGGAAAGTTCCTTCCATGCAGAGAAACATTCATGCACTTTCATGGAGAGAAACATTTATGCACTTTCAAGCAGATAAAATTTCCTTTCATGAAGAAAAAAGTTCACGCACTTTCATGTAGAGAAAAGTTCATGCACGTTCATGCAAGGAAAAGCGTGTACATGTGGGAGAACTTATTTTTGGTCCGTGGTATTTAGTCCTTGGTATTTGAACCTATGGTTTTGGGCCATGGTATCTCATCAGAAGTGTTGATCCCAAGTATTGGTTCCATGGTATTGTTTTGTTATGGTTTTGGACCATGGTATTGAGTAAGGCCTAAGACTATAAAAGGAGAAGAAGATCATTAGGCAAAGGTATGGAAAAAGACTTGAATATCTAATGTAGTATGAGATCCAGTATGCAGGATATGGGTTATGATGCATTTCTTGATCTGAGCTAAGGAGGGATCTCACCGATTGATGGAGAACAAGATCTAAGGATAGATCAGGATCAAATGGTTTGAAATGAATCATCTTTATATGGTTTGATCATGGTTAGACTAGATCTGAATTATTGATGCATGTTTTATTGTATGCATGTTATGATCTGGGCATGACTGATGTCTGAAACAGCCGCAAAGTCATGATTGAATATGTATAGATCTGTACGCGTGTTAGCTTTGGTGAAAGCACGTATATACGCGGGTTTGATTCATCGTAGTAGCGTATACATAATGAAGTATGATGTTTGAAGTTGCAGTTGGGTTTGATTGTTATTGCAGGGTTCTGTAGTTTGCTCTGTGTTCTGGTGACTATGTTATTGACAGGGTTTCATTATTTCAATGATTCAGAAATTGATGATGCTAGTATTGATTGTTTTGTGCTTCAATGATATTGATGGGTCTAGTATGAAAATTGTATGAAACGTGGCCTTCAGATTATAGTGTTTTGCTTCAGGAGTATCCAGTCTGAAAATGTATGAAACGTGGTACCTGGAGGAAGAAAGAAAAGGTTGTTTCCTTCTATAGGTTGGCACCTACATACTAGTACATCAGCTAGTACAAGAGCTAAGGGGGTGGTAGCTCCCTTCCAGTAGTAGCTGGAGATCGAGTAAAGGTTGGAGCATTTCAGTAGGCCAACACCTATGTACTAGTAAGTGGATCGGCTAGTACAAGGGCTAAGGGGGGTTGTAGCTCCCTTCCAGGAGAGTCTAGAGAACGAGAGAAGGTTGTAGCCTTCTGCAGATAGAAGCCTATGTACTGGTATAAGACTGCACTAGTACAAAACTATTGTAAAAGAAGTTTCTTATTAAAAGAAGATAGAGACGACTTGTAGCAGGTGGTTTTCACCCACATTGGGTTTCCACCTTATATCATGGTGTTCATGTGTGCTTCTTGTGTGTGATGATCTGTTCTGTTTTACTGCACCTGCTTACTATGCATATGGTTAAAGAAGTTCTGATGCACTAACTAAAGATCAACATTTAATGGATTAATTGAATCATAAGTATTCTGGATATATGCTAGTTGCATTAGACACAGTTGCGGGTTCCCTTAATTGAAGTAGCATATATGTATCTAAGCATGGAAATGAAAAAATTTTATTGACTTGATAATACTGATTCACCCCCCCTCTCAGTATTATTTCCAACACGAGTCTCACCCACCATTCTAAATATAAGAGGCGCTCTTCCTAAGGTGATGTTTTAGGGAGAAGTTTGATAGCTAGCTTGAGTGAAGGAATCTCGCATTCAATCGACAACGTTGCTTCTATACCGTAGACAAGATGGAAAGGTGTGAAACCAGTTGCATCTTTGGTCAAGGTTCGGTAAGCCCACAGAGCTGAAAAGAGCATGAGATGCCAATTTGACTTGCGCATCCCAATAGTATGTTGAAGCATTGTAACCAAAACCTTGTTCACAACTTCAAATTGGTTGTTGGCCTGAGGGTAATATGGGGTAGAGCCATCGTGGACGAAACCCAACATAGAGGTCAGCTCAGCCATCATGTAATCTCAGAAATGGGAGCCATGGTCTATGACAATGGCTTGAGGTATACCGAACCTGGAGATAACATGATTGAAAAGTAATTGAGCCACCGTTTTATCGTCTGCAGAGTATGTAGGCATCGCTTTGGCCCATTTTGTGAAATAATCCACATCAACGATAATATAACCATGCCCCCCAGCCGAACGAGGATTACATGTCATATAGTCGATGATCCATTTGGTAAAAGGACCAAGGGTAATGACGGGGTGCAGGTGAGCGGGTGTGGCGTGCATCTTGCGTTGGTAAATTTGGCATTCATGGCACTTGCGAACAGCAAGGATATAGTCCTTGAAAATGGACGGAAAAAATAACCAGCGCAAAGGATTTTTTGAGCCGTATCATAGCCAGACATATGACTGCCACATGCCTCGAAATTGTAGTCATTGAGAACTCTCTTAGCCTCCTCAAGAGTAAGGCATTGGCGAAGAACTGAATTGACAACGACACGGTATAAAGTATCACCAATAATATGGTAGGGTTGGGAGTGATGCCGAATCCATTGGCGATCATCCTTAACAACGCAGATCGAAACGTGGATGTCTGGAGATACATGATGATATCACTGTACCACGGGTCAAGGGTGTTGATAAGGAAAAGAGTCTCATCCGGAAGCTATTCATCTGCACCAGTAGGGAGAGACGTAGAAGGAAGGGAACAAATCAACTCAGTGAAAACTAGTGACTTCTTAGATTTTGCGGTAGTAAATACCAAATCAAATTCTTGCAGGATGACAATCCATTTATAATACTTTCCCCCCAGCAACTGATGAGTCAGGATGTAGGTCATGGGGTTGAATTCAGAAATCATAGTAGTAGTGCGTAAGAGGATGTAGTGCCGAAAGTGTTTAATAGCCTGGACGGCAACCAAAGCCAGCTTCTCGACATGGGCATAATGTGTTTCGGCGTCGATAAGGTTATGACTAAGGTAGTAGATAACATGTTCATTTCCTTTGTCATCGTCTTCGAACAAGACCATAGAAATGGTGCTAGGGGCTACAGCTAAGTAAAGGAGGTAATCTTGATGATAATTCGGGGGATGCAATAAAGGCGCATTTACGAGGACAACCTTAAGGTCATCGAAATACTTTTGGGAAACCTCGTCCCAGGCAAAGGGCATTCCTTGTTTGAGCAACTGGGTAAATCCTGTAGCTAGCCCAGCATAATTGAGTATGAAATGACGAAAGAAATATGCCTTTCCTTGTAGGCTCTAGAGTTAGTGCAATGAAGATGGAGGAGGTAAATTTACAATGGCCTCGACTTTAAGTGGATCATGGTGAATACCATCCTTGGAAATGAAAAAGGCGAGGAGTCATCCAGATTCTACATGGAAAACACATTTATGCGGGCTTAAACGAATGTTGTAGTGCTTACGAGAATGAGTAGGAAGATCATCCAAGTAAGGCTAGATGATGTTGTGAATATCATGAAACGCATAGGACATCACCCACTGAAAGGTAGCCCCAGCATTTTTGATGCCAAAAGGGAGATTTTTGCATGCGAATGTACCCCATGGATAGATAAAAGTTGTCTTTTCTTGATCAGTCAGTGCAATGTTAATCTGGTTGTAACTAGAAAAACCATCCATAAAGGAAAACATTTCGCTCCCAGCACATTCGTCAATGATCTGATCAATGAAGGGAGTAGGGTAGTTATCCTTAGGAGAGGCATGATTGAGATCACGATAATCAACACAAATGCGGATCATGTCTTGTTTTTCACCATCGGGACAATATTTGACACCCAATCTCTAAGAGGGATTGGATAGATGAATCTAGCTTTGAGAAGCTTTTGAACTTCACCCTTGATCGCGACGGCTTTCCTAGGGTGCACTAGGCGAAGCCATTGGCGAATGGGTTTCACATGAGGATAAATTGGTATTTCGTGCACAACAATGCTAGGAACAATGCCAGACATTTCTTCGTATGACCACGCAAACACATCACGAAATTCTTGAAACAAACGAGTATAGGTCTTGATCTCATCTGAAGAACAAGTTACCCTAATATGGACATGTTCAACAATACCAGACATGATAGAAATATCAATTGGAATTGTTTGGGTAATAATACCCAAATTTCCTTCCAACCATATTTCATGAGTTAGGATTGGTGTTGGAAGGGGGAGGGAAGGAAACTGAGAAGAGAACTCTTCGAGACCGGTAGACATGACCATCGAGCAAGGCACGAACGAGGAACGATGATGAGTATCATTCCAAGGTGGTTCCTCGAGAGACATTACTTCCATGATACTTTCTTCAGAAAGAAAAAATATTGGCTAAGGGATTAAGAGATTCCAAAGCGCCAAGCCATGGGGATTGAGAATACATATCGAGAGAAGTCCTCTAAACAGGAGAATCAGAGGATACGAAACTCAAGGCCGAAACAATCTCCACGTAATTGATTTTGGCAGGACTAAGTGGCATAACCGCATCCTGGGTGTCAACATGGTTTGGTGAAGGTATGACCCAATGATCAGATTTGACTGAGATCATGTTGACAAAGGCAACATGAAGAGGTGGGAGAGAAAAAATTCCCTTCAAGGCAGAATCTTTAAAAAGACCTGCCCCCACACTCTCATAGGGAGCACCAATGTGCTTGACATATGGAACATTGCCATCCAAGGAGGAAGAGGCAAAGAAGGATAGCTGGTCGACAATGACAATCTTCCCTTGATGGGGAAAATGAATCAAACAGAATAGGGAGGAGGCTACAGCATGCATGGCATGGGTCCAGCTCCGGCTGAGTAGAAGATTATAATTGAGATTAGCGTCAACAATATCTACCTTGACTTGTACTATCTTTCCCTCCAAAGTAATGTCAAGGTTAGGTAAGACATCGAAGGGTCATGAATCATGCCCATCGAAAGCTTCCAAAGTGTTTAGAGATTGGTTCAAAGTAGGAGAACCAATGGCCTTCCAACATGTGATTGACATGATGTAGGTGGAAGCACCTTCATTGATGACAGTCTTGTGGATGGTCTTCTCATTGATAATTACTTGAATGAGAAAGGAAATCTGATGAGGTAGGCACGGAACATGTTTCTCTAGATCAAAACATATCAAATTGGAACTGGTAGGATCAATACCCTGGATAGCTAATAGCAAATATTTACACTAAGATGGACAGCTTTGGAGCACCTTGAGAGTCGACATAGTTGATGGTGCCTAAGCCAAATCCTCAACAATATTATAGTGCTGAGTGGCTCGAGCATTGGGATTATACGGGGCTTTCCTTAGCACAACTTGAGAGGGTGTCCATATAGCGGAATTGGGGTTAGGGCGCTCGATATGAAGAGGGCCAGAAATTAGGCTAGAAGAAGAAGGGGTGCTCCTTTCTCTTTCTTGGCTGTCGGAGTAGGAGTTTGGTAATATTTTGATCTAGTAGCCACATTAATAGGCATACCCATCATGAACACTTGAGATCCTGAGGAAGTAGATGACTGAGGTTGGTGTATCATTTGGTTCTACTGAGATAGAAATGGCTCTTTCGGGATAGCTGGGCTCCCTTTGAGAAAATGACTAACTTTGGATCGTCGGAGACAATCCTTGGTATATTGATCCTCCTCGCAAATGAGGCACAGATACTTAGGCTTCCGTTGTGATGAATCACCAATAGATGACTTAGGAAGACCCTATTTTGGGGCATCATCTTTACCCTTGCCTCTACCTTTCTTCTTACCTTTCGATGATTTGTCCATTGTGGTAGACTGGACAGCGTGACCTCTGAGGTTTTACCAGGGCTAGGTGGATTCTGGGAGGAACTATTGGAAGTAGTGTTTGAGACCGACTTCTATTTGGAAGAAGATTTAGCAAGGGTATGGGAGACTGAACCAATTACTCCATCAACAGGAGGTGTAACCTGTGACTTCAATGCCGTGGGATCAGATGATGGCTGCGGAGCATCGGATAATAACTCATACAAAGTTCCAGACTGAGAGTAAATGAGATCTAAGTATTGGGCATGAGAAATGGCTTGTTCTTTAGTGACACATCCACCCATAGCTTTATCACGAGAAATTAGAGCTACGAATGACTTAGTGAACCATTCAGTGAGCAACTGATCAACAATCTCGAATTTGATTAGGCGATGTCTACATCTCCATTCATTGATGTGAGCAGAGATGTGTGTCGTGGTATCTTTCTTAAGCGACGTGAGTAAATAGGTTCCAATTTCATAGTGAACCGACAACTCGAAATGTGTGAGGAAAGCCATGGCTAAAGAGTTAAAGTCATGGTAAGTACTTCGAGGAAGCTTGATATACCACTTGGTTGCAGCACCTGTGAGGGTTTGTTGGAAAAGACAAAGATGAATAGAATCGTCAATGTAAGAATTCAAAGAGCACCAGAGGTGATATGTCATCACATGGGCTCGAGGATCTTCTTTTTCTTTCCCATCGAAATCAAGGCAATCGCTCGGGATCTTGGATGAAACTGGAGGCTAGTATGATGAATGAAGGATTGGATCATTCATAAGGCAAGACACATCTGGCAACTCAAGTGTGGCCAAGAATGATAATTGAGTATTAAAAGGCATTGGAGGTTGGTAAGCAGGTCCAACTGGAGGAGCTCATCCCTGCTGGTAAGGATTTTGGCCCCATAGTGGGGGATTTTGGCCATATGGCATTTGATTATGCCCCCATTGTGGGTTACCTTGGCCATAGGGAGGATTTTGACCTTGAATACCTTGGAATTGTCCAGTCATAGGTTGTTGATAAGAAACATATGGGTTAAGAGGTTGCTGAGTCTGTTGACCTTGGACATATGGGTATTGTACCTATTGTCCCTGAACATATGGGTTTTGAACCTGTTGCCCCTGAAAAAGAGGATTTTGAACCTACTATCCTTGGACATAAGGATTATACACTTGCTACCCTTGGACATAGGGATTATGTACCTACTTCCCTTGGCCAAAAGGATCTTGTACCTGTTGACCTAGGACATTAGGATTTCGGGCCTATTGCTATAGGACTTGACCCTGGCCTTATCCTTGAAGGGTTGGCCCTACTAATATATATATAAGGGTTGTTGCTGCCCGGGTTGGTTTTGCTCTTGTAAGGGTTGACCTTGTGGCCACTGTTATGCCCCTATACCAATAGGTGTCATATATCATGATTGACTTGGTTTAGTTTTGAAATATGTTCATACCTTGTTGCAAAGGTTATCCATATTTGTAAAAAATCAAAAAATCAAAAAATTAAAAAATGTAAAGAGAGTATACCCCAGAAAAAGAATAAAAGGGTAAAAAGAATAAAGAAAAGGTCAAAAAAATGAAAGAAAATGAACCCCAATGAAAAAGAAAAGACCATGAAAGTGTGCAAGTCCAAATGCCACTGCTTTTTTACTTTTTGTATAATAAAGATTGTGTGAAATTTGTCATCTATGCCATAACCAAACAATTTAAACTTAGTAATTCCAAGTTTAAACTTGGTAATTCCATTTTTTTAATTTCATGTTTATAGAGATAGAGAATAAAATCTGACCAAACTGTTTAATCTTGGCAGATAAGTAGATAGGTAGAGTGAAAAAGGAGCTCAACAGTTTAATCTGAGCCCTTGGATGTAATAAGTGTAGATTTAGGTAGGAGTTCATATGTAAAAGAAAAGAAAGTTTGATAAGGGTTTGCCAGTCTAAGTGCACCCTAATAAAGAAGTGAAATGCTAGGTTAAGTAGGTAGGGTAAGTAGATGGTGGTTGCAGAATAAATTTGTGATGAAATGCTTAAGTACAAAGCTTAAAAATTGTAATTTTCATCACTGACAAAAACATGTAGCGCATGGAAGGCACATGAACATTCAAAGTCACAATAATTAACTTCCCTATTCATTTCCCCTAAATTTTCACTCATTCCCTCAGTGCTAAAGGTAATTGCCAAAGTTGGAGGGGCTTAGAGCATTTCTCTGACTTTTGGAGGGACCTGGCCATTGGCCCAATAATTGGAAATGTCTAAAGTACTTAAGTTCCTTTCATCAACATTACCTTCCCATAAAATCACTCATTCCTTTAATAAAAAATTTCATAAGTAAAATCCTATTTTACTTAGGTAAATTGAATAATTCCTCATAAAAACCCTTTTATGCATTTTAGCCTAAGTTAATATGTTGTATGATGAAATACTTTCAAAAAACATTAGACTTAGCACTTTCCCATTTGTTTGGTCATATTAACCGCTAATTCTATTATTATGTAATTCTCGAGTAAAACAACATTACCCACACCCGTATTATTATATTATACAAAACCCCAAATTTTTACATATTCCACTCCGGTGGTTAAATATAACCGTAAATCAAATAATAAATGGGATTAATTAGCTAATATGTAGTTAATTAAGAACTCAACCTCCCCGCCATGCTAATGAGAATTAATTTAGTCATCAAGACTAATTAATAACTCAGCAACAAATCAAATCGCCCTCGATATGATTAAGTCTTTTAATTAATATCGGGCCTGCCCCTGTTATACATTAGTCATGTCATTGCCCTGACTACCGTCCGATCGGATCCTTCAAATCTGATGGCCCTTGCTCATATCACGCGGGCCTTTTGGTCAACCTTTAGCGCGTGATGTGAGTGGTTTTGTGAACAGTGCAGATGCTACGTGTCGAGCAACGTATGGAATTGCACGGCTCCCCCCAAATACCACTTACCCTCTATAAGCGGTGTGATGAAACCCGCTTACCGCCTCCCGCTAATGACAAAATGTCAAGTCACCCCCGCTGACGTAACCCGTCCATGTCACAAAACCTGCCAAAAACTTTGACTTTGCATAGAAAAAAAAGTATAATCCTTTTTCGTCCCTTCTTCTGAAAAACTCATGCATGCAGCCAGTACGTAGAAAATCAACCTACTTGTACCCAAACCATCAACCACCCTGAAAGTTGCTGCCCGACACCACTCCAGTCCATGGTGTGCTTACAGTCAACCAGTACACCATTTCCAGTCGCTCCATTAAATACTAAAATTCCACTACAATTACGTTGAAACCCAAAATTCCAGTGTAATTTAGCCGCCAGACTTCAAATTAAAGACTCCCAGGACCTCTGTTACACCTATTTTACACTCTAAAAGCCCCATTTTCATTTCTGAATCCACAAGAACCAGAAATAGCAACCCCCTTGTGGCCCTCAATGTGGCTCCAGTCTCCACTCCTCATAGGGACTTGGACCACCTTCCCTTAGCTGATAGAGACTTCCAAATCAAAGACCTCACATTTGATGACTTCCCCTTGAGACTGCATTGCAAATATCGAGACCTTTACCTCAATGGTGCTGAAAATATTGGTCTATGGGAATCAAATCTCCCAAAGTATCAATTCCCTTCTGTGCACATTTTCCTAGACATTTTCCACCAGTGCCATGCCAATTACAACCCTAATCTCAGAGTTGTAATGGTCCCTCGACCAGCAAATCCTTTTTTCCATTACAACGGACTCCATCAATGAAATATTGTAGTTGCAACCTAGTCAGAACCTAACCCATCTGTCTATTGCTAATTTACTTGACAAATATTCCAAACTATCCGGCTCAGAGATCGCTAGAGTTTGCCAAATGTTCATGTTAGAAAAATACATTTCGGAAAACCATCCACCCTACATGACAGGTGCTTTTACAAGCTTAGGGAGGGATATTATTACCATGGTTGTCTGTATTCTTGGTTTCACAACTAACGAATATGTGGATGAGATGACCATTGCTTATATGACTATCTTCACCCCTGGCCAGCCCCCTGCTATCAAGTATGACTATGTTGCATTCATAGCTGACAAAATCCATGATCAGTTCATGAGATTGGAAAATGAGAGAGTGTTCAAGTATTCCACAATCTTGTATCACCTCTTCCTATATTACCAAATTGACAAATTTCCATTCTCTGTGAATAAGCTTGATACCAGAGGTAATCCCAGATCAATCATTTTCTGGACTTCCATCTTCCACTACTCATACACTTCTCCCTATTCATACAATGAATTCATAGATCGATTTGTCTATACTGTAACCACCATGATGACAGGACATTCTCTCCCAAGAATCAGTGATGA
This sequence comes from Pinus taeda, assembly GCA_000404065.3. Classification (NCBI taxonomy): domain Eukaryota; kingdom Viridiplantae; phylum Streptophyta; class Pinopsida; order Pinales; family Pinaceae; genus Pinus; species Pinus taeda. Next base: position 41,596 of record APFE030091800.1, read on the forward strand.
TATCAAGAGAATCCTGCAACTGTCAAAGCAGTACAAGTTAGGTGACTGGTACTTGTACCAGAATCACACCGAGAACCAAATCTATGGTTGTGAGCTCCCTCCTTTCAAGTTGCCTAAATATGTCCCTATGAGATTGTTTGCCTTGGAATATTACAGGCAAATGATAAACTCTGACCAAATTCATTTCACCGAGGCAAAGAAAAAAGCCGAATTGAGGATCAAAGACCACTTAGGCCCATTGGTGTGCAACGACATAAAAGCAGGGAAGAAAGCAGAATAAATCATAGAAATGACAATGAAACTAAAGAAAATATTTGGTTGGGCTTATGACCCACACGGTTTCATTTGTGATAGGAGAATAAAACATAAGCTATCACCCTATATCCATCATAGAATTCCAGAGATAGAACAATATGCAAATTTGAATGAATGGAGGGAAGGGACTTTGATAGATCAGGATAGTGATCAGGTTGAGGTTGGCAATGTGATGAAATATTTGGAGAAGAGGCTTGACCTAGACTATTTTGAACAGGTACCAGCCAAACATTCTCAAAGGCACACACAGGAAACTAGTGCTCCCACAACAAAGCCATCATAGGAACAAAACCAGGAAACAAGTGCTCCAGCATGAAGACAACCACAAGCATCAGAACAACCAGAAGTATCAGAGAGCTTGAAATCTCTGAAGAACAAGCTCCACCACAGCCACATCCAACTCCAACAAACATGGGAAATCCCCCAGTTGTGCAGACTCCTCTAAATGAGGAAAAGAACTTGAAAAGAGATAGGGAAGTAGCTACCCCTTCTAGTAGACTTGCAAATCAAACCTTTGCTAAGAGGCAAAGGTTGAATCCATATTCAGAGGAAGAATACATCAAGGAAACTATAGAGAGTATGAGGAGGGAAGGTGGAGACAGTCTACATTCCCAACAGGTGGGAAACCTTCCAGGTCACAAAGGCAAGAGCTAGAGAGACAGCCTAGCACAGAAGTATCATCTTTCAAATCTTCATCTGAGAAGATCATAGACATAAAGGGAAAATTCAAGGATTTTAAAGCAAAAAATGAGCAGATGAAGGCCCAAGCTTATGCTAAATACTTAAAGATGGATCCCACAAATCAAACTAGATTGATGTCAGCTTTTGACATTAAAGAAGGCAAAATTCAGATGAGCTTTCTAAAGCCCATAGTGCAGCAGCCCAAGTCCTTGGAAAATTACCTCAAAACTAATTTTTAGGTCTTAGCTAAAGACATCCACCCCATAGACTAGATAGAATTTCACAAACAAACAAGGGAGATGGTTTATTCTACACTGACTAGCAAGGAAATGATGGCACATAGGTTGCAAAATTCACTGAGCAACACTACTGCCCAATTGCAACTGGAGAAGGCCTCCTCACAGGAAAAGGACAACAGAATCAAATCATTGGAGGAGCTAATTATTGAGTTGGGCCATGACCCAAAGGATGTTAAGGCAGTAGAGAGCCTAATAAAGAAGAAGAATGAAGATATAGCTGCACTCAGAAAATAGTTGAAGTTGCCACCACTCATTCATCCTCACACTGTTGAGGTTATAGAGAAGAAAAATGAAGAACTTATGGACTTGGTCCTTAAGTTCAATGAGCAATTAAAGGAAACAGAGCAGGAATTGGAAAAAGCAGTGCAGTCAAGGCAGAGTGAGTCGATCACACAGCCTCAAATTATAGTGCCTATAGTTTCAACAGCAGTAGTCCCTTCTACACTGGCAACTGTTTTAGCACCAAACATTCCTTTGGAAACAACTGCACCCATAGAAACAACAGGTACATCAAAGATAGGTACACCAACACAAAGCACAGAAGACTTGATTAAGTCAATGGAAGAAATGAAACTCCAAGTAACAAAGTTGTAGAAAATAAAAGAGAAATTCACTACTTTGGAGTAGAAATATCATATATCAAAGATCAATTATGCAGAAGAGATAAGGAAAAAAAAAGGCATGGCCCAACAAATTAAAGCAATGGAGAAAGATCTGACATTTGAAAAGCCTTTGATAGACATTAGAAAGATATTGTGGACCGATATCATTGATTCCATCAATGATATTTGGTCATCCATTCATATTATTTTTTAACAGATTAATTTAGTAAAGCTTGCTCTTAAAGAAATTGAAAAAACTAGAGAAGAACTAGGTAGAAATCGTAAAGAAGCCATCAGATTAATCAACTTTCTGAATATTAAAAGTAGGCAACAGTTGGAACAATTAGACATTGAGGATAGGACTGCTACCATCCTAGAAATAAAGAAAGTATTGACCAAGAGAAATCTGATGCAAGGTATGGAACATAGGTGTCAAAGCATGCAGGAAGATATAGATGAATTCATGAAGAAATTTGACATCCTAAGAATGAAAGGACTCCCCAGTCCTTTGGTCATCAATTATAAATTAATGGTTTAGATTGATTACATTAACAAATTGCATTAGTAGGTTGACAGTCAGGCCAGCTCATCTGCAGCCAAGGCATTTCCCACAAGGAAAGTTCTCTATGATGGTTTGGAGAACCTTTTTTACATTGATCATGAAGTGAAACACTTATTCCCGGTGCAACCCAATTTTTTGAAATATACAGAGGTTGATGAAATCTACAGAAAATTGACAAGGATGAATATACCAAAGGAAGACTGGTGGACCAATAGGACAAACATCCTATAAACTACCATGGCAAACAGTGAGGTAAATAGAAATATTTACCACAGTAAATTTTGGTAGAAAGGATGAATGCTGGTAAACAGGTAAAGAGTATTAGTTACAGGTGAAAGAGTATCAGTTAAAAATATCAAATCAGATGTCCAGCACAAAGTTACTAGGGCAACAGCAAGATGCAGATTCATAGAGTATGCCTCTAGCACCTTCAACAAAAACAGGGACAACAAAAATCAGTTCATTATCTGTCACTATATTCGAGACCATCTGTCTCTATATTTGTGTAAAGAGATATTTTGTATTCCTAGAATAAATCTCATTTAGTAATGAGATATTTTGATGTAAATTTTGTATAAATACTTCTTTATTCGAAGTATTAGGGGTGGATTCTACAACACTATAGACATTTTCTTTTGGAATTGAAGCGCTATTGTACCAACATTTGTGTGGCTTGCTGGATCAAGGAATAAAGCTAAGGCAGTTTATAGGATACTTGTGTCAAACAAAAATCAAATAAGTATTCTATATCTCTTGTGTTTTATTGTTTCCCTTCTGTTTATTAATAATCATATGTGTTTTCATGAAATCTAAATGATAAATGAAATAATGATATTTCAGAAGTTGCTTTGTTGCAATCTGTTTTAAAAGGTTTATCTTTCTTAATGTTTTCTTATATACTATCATAGTTAGGGAATTCTTAAATGCTCCCTTGCTTTTATAGTTTATCACAATGACCCATTTAACAAAGAATACTTAATTGCTCCTTGTTAATGATTACCCTCTATTCTACATATTAACCCTGGTTAAAGGATTCTTCATTGCCCTTTCTCCCTGTTTATTACCATTTCATCCATCCATCTAAACTTGGCATTTGCCTTTTGTTTTACTACCTTGCCCTGTGAGTTTTCCCTTTAGTGATTGATCTGATCCAGTTTAGCCATCACTCTATTGACTCCATAGCCCAATGGCTTGAAGGCCTTGCTCTATCCATCTGTTCCCAGAATTCCACCACTCTCAAAATAACAACCCTGAACATTAATAACTAGCCTAATATCACACCAAAACAAAGCTAAATTATAAAGAGAGAGCCCTCTCTGAGTATAGATTGGCTAGATTCTATACTTAAAATATTGGTTTGTGGTTACCTCGGACCGGTTTCCTTCTTCTAATAACTTCTAAGGAAAATCTGAGTGATAATAGCTACAAAAGTTGTCACTGGGGCTACAGAGGTTGGCCCTACGAAGACATAGGTTGGGAGGTTTGCGAACCATACTGTATCTGTTGTTGCATGGTTTCCTATAACTATTGTGAGGGTTGCTCCTGTAGTTGTTGCAGTTGACCTTGCTGCGGTATCATTTTCCCTTGTTGTTGTGTGGATAGCCCTTACTACAACAAAGGTTACCCTTGTTGCTGCAAAGGTTTTCCTTGCTATTGTAAGGGTACTTGAACAGTGCCCAGAAATTTTCCTAACTGAATCTCACCATAGCCACCCTGAAAAGTGGATGAACCAAGTTGAAAGTGCTACCCAGACTGAAGGATGTAAGGCAGATTGACCATTCCTTGAGAACCATATGGAACGTAAGGAGTTTGGTACTGAACCTTAGCCTCATAAGGTTGCTCATACTGGAAATTTCTTGGCCCAGAAGGACCAACAGGATTTTGAACCTATTGGTACTAGACATTGCTTGATCCATCAGGGTTTTGAACAATTCCAAAAGAAGGTTGGTTCATACCAAGCATGTGAGCCTATGGAATACTCACATTGGTGGCACTTAACACCATAGAAACACTTTGATTATGCCCCCCAGGTGGTGGCACAGCTTGGCCACTTACTGGAGGGATCAAAGAACTGATAGTGACATTCTTTGAGGCCACCGGTTGAACCATATGGGTGACTAGGACGAACGATACAAGATGGTTTGGAATGGTGGGTTGCACTAAGACTGAGGTAACGGCCTGTTGGGAGGTCGAGTTCACAATGAATGGACCTGTAGTAGGCATGGCGTGAGATGCCCAAATAGGGTTATGGTAAAGTGATGAGGCACTAGGTGTACCTGAAACCAATTGTGCCAAGGATACATAATTAGGTGGAAATTCTTGATACACACTGATGGGAATGCTCCCCATATAGGGGAAACCTTCAGGAGGAAAATGATGTTCTTCCTCCTCAACAGTGTGTGGAGTAGAAACTTCTGACTCATTCAGAGAGGTGACTGCAGCATTGCCTTTGGGTTCAATAGCTGGGAACAAACAACAGCGAATTACCAAAGAGGTACGAGGGGATAATTCCAAAGGAACACCCTTCTGATCGTACGAATTGTACAGACACTGTGGTGATATCACAATAGGATCGAACAAAGGATTTGGAGGATAGATAGCCAGTCGAAGCTGACCGTTAGTAGTCGGTGAACTCTCAGGAGTTTGGATGGGATTGTCCGGAGATTCCGAGCCATAATCAGTAAGTGACCTAGTATCTGGAGTAGGCGTAGGACGATATTACAAAGGTTGAATGCTCAAAATGATTCCGAGTTCAACACCTTGTTCCTCGAGTGACTGGTAATTCATGAAAAGAATCCTCAGGTAATCTTTTAGATGGAGGAGAGGAAGAGGAACTAGGTGAACCAGATGGTTCACCCACAATGACCTTATCTTAGTTAATAGGAAAAGAGAGAGATAAACATCAATGATTTAAAATGTTCTTTTAGGGAAAACTCATGATTTGGTCTAGAAAAGACTAATAGGGTGTTATAAGATCGTGGGCAAACAATTTTTTAAGACACATAAATAGATTGGTGCTCTTTCATGTTTTAAGAGTTGAGAAAGAAACAAAGATGATTCTATCTCTTTCGATTGGAAACGAGCTCGAGAGGACAAGCGCTCGGATGATATTTTAAGTTTAATGAGTCAAAAAGATTAAATGACTACTCTAGATGATCTATATAAAAAGGATTACTAGGCAACCATGAATTTCAGAATACCTCTTGGCGAACCAAGAAGTACAGGCAGGAAATCTCCTCAAATGTTGTGTTCGATGTATCATGTTTGCAAGGCGACCGACTCGGCTTCCTATGGATAAAGGATTGTAGCCTAGAGGGGTCTCCCATTATATTTAAACAGCTACTAGGTTTAAATATGTCAGAACACATCTCTAGCCTAGACCTTCTAGATGTGATCGTTAGATTTCAAATGCACCTTAGGTTAATTGAGTTCATTTTAAAGTTTATCTTGAGTTATGTCTCTTTCAGGCCTTAGAGATGTGACTTGAAAAACCCTAAATGCAGCTAAATGAGACAAGACCCTTTCAGTTTGATGACTTGTCTACACTAGAGGGGGTAGAAAACACACAATCAAATGAAAACAACCAAGCAACTAAAAGCAAAATAATTTTTCACTACTTCAATTTTTGATAAAATAAACTAATGAAAATTATATTCCAATTCCTAATTTCTTGACAAGTACAATTCTAACAGTCCTTTCAAAAGCAAAGAGAGTTCTTTTTCTTTTCAAATGCCAATGAAATCCTAGTCTTCAATGATGCTAACTACTATAGCATACTGATGCAGAAAACTAGAATTTTATACTTTTCACAAAATGATGAAATGAATTTTCTCATAAAACACTTCAATGGAAAAGTTTTCGAGACAATTAGGTCTTCAAGCAAATGAAAACACGAAAGGAGAATCTCTTTCAAACTAATGAAACAACGAATTTACCAAAAACAAGACAAGCAATGTGATCCATGGCGGAAAAGAAATGTTTAGACAAGCAAATGAAAACTTTTCAAACTTGTGTAATGGAGGTCAAAGCCGTAGAAGGACCGCAAACAAAATGCAAGGAGTAAATGCACCAAAAACTCAACTCACTGAGTTCACAATTAGCTAAATGGATGAAAATCTAGATGCCATAGTGCCACTGACCATCCAATGACACAAGAAATCAAGCGAAAAGATGACAAATCAACAAGCAAACAAACCAAATGAAAAGAAATTTTCTACTTAGGGAGAAGACAGTCTAAAAGGCTTACAAGGTCCAAATCATGAGAGGAAAACGCACTGGCCAAGATTTGGGGCAAACCCTAATCTTCACTTATAGGCATCAACGCAACTGCCTAATTGAAAAAAAGTGCCAGAAGGGGGTCGGTGCGACTGTTTCTCAGCATATCGCACTGATCGATGCGACTATCAGAAAATTAAGCGCACTGAGTGAGGAAGCTGAGAAAAAAAAATTGGGACCAAACTTGCTACTATGAATTTCAAACTCAGACTAGTAAGTAAAGGAAAAAAATAGAACCAAAGGGAAATGGAGAAAGTATAAAAGTTCACACAAAACCATGAAATTCCAAGAAAACAAACAGAAGGATTGGCTCCCTAGTAGGGTCGCCAATTTGTGGTGAAGTAAAATTATGAGTTCTAACACAAACAATTCCTCTAGCCCAATAATGGGTCTAGCCACAACCGATACATTCTATGGAATGTTTCCTTAGCTTAGAACAAATTAAGAGGGCCTACCTCTTAGTATGCTTACCCCGTTTGATGATGACCTTGCTTCCTCGCTCCATCAATCTCTTGTTTCCTTCTTCAAACACCTAAAACAAGTAAACAAAAGCAAACAACAACCGTGATAATAGACAAATTGTAATTCAACCTACTTAACAAGTCAAGAAGCATTAATCCATAAACATTTAAGATGACACATTATGTAGGAAACCAATCAATAGTTTCATATATATTGAATCAAGAAGAGATTACAAACATTGTCTTGACATTGTCGTTCTCCTTCGACAAAACCAGGTTCCCACACACTTCTGTTAGCATTCTATGATGGCCTCAACAATGATAGTGTTAAGGCTCTTCCCTTTAGGCTTCACACTAAACCAAACTCACTTCTCCCTCACACAACTAGAGAGCTACAACTATCAATATCTTGTTGTTTACTCCAAACTTAATTAGCACTAGCACACCAACATTAACATTAGCTTGTGCTTGGGAAAAATGGAGGTTTATATAACATGAATGGATGGGAGATGGTTCCTCTTCTCATGGGAGAAGGTCTTATCTCTTGAGGTAGTTCCATCCTTATAGGTGAAAGGATCCCAAACTGACATCCTCGACCCCATCCAACCAAACCATTTACCAGACTTCTATTACGAAGCTTCTAGAGCTAGAAGCTTTGGCTCCTTATTTAAAAAACTTTCCATAAGAAGATTGGTGTGATTGGAACAAATCTCAGTCACTACGGTCAGTGCTAGGGACAGTGTTAATCCCTGCATATTGGCATGAGGAGGAAAAAGGTCATTAGCGTCGGTCTTGTAGACTGGGAAAAACAGAAGAGTTTGGGGAAATGGTACAAAAGGGAATTGTTCTGCTCATGAGGAGGGACACCATGGGAGTTTCTTCAGGAAGGGACATGTAGGATTCACTATAGAGGTCCTCCAGGATCAAGGAACGTGGAGTACAAGGATAGTGACAAAATGCTATGTAACACCCCCCCCCGTAGTGCCTCTAAGGGTCAGTCAGGTGGAGATGAAAGAAATTCCACCCCTGGATCATCTTAAACTTTAACATGATATCATTCCCCTTTATTTTTCACCTGTTCGACTATTGCACCCACTCAAGGAGATATTTTTCTGATGCGATCTCTCGCCTAAAGACGTTTAGTGCACTTTCAGCACCAAAATTTTGTCTACTTTGGCTAATCTAAATTTATCTACCCATATTTGTATCAGGGATGTCAAATGAAACCTTTCGACATCCATACGAAAAGGTATGGAAGATAACAACACTGACTCCAATTGGGGACAGTGCATTGCAAGCGATGCATTGAGAACCTACAGAGTAGTGCCTTACCCATTAGGCATGGAGTCATTTTATTCAAGTAAACATAAAGAAAAATAGAAGAAGCAAGAACATAAAACATTATTGGTATGTACAATGGCTCATTGGTATATACAATGGGTGAAAATGGATCTCTTTAATGCTGAAAATAGAGCTTGAGAAACTGCCCATTCACAAGCAGTCCAAGCACCTCACCATCCAAATTTTCCAGTAAGAACGTGTTGCTTCCATTTTCTTCAGATATATTGAAAGGTCCAAACCACAAGAGATAAAAATTCCCATGATTTCCCTTATCTTCTCTTCTAACATCCCAAATGAGTACGAAATCTCTTAGCTATAAGGGTTTGTACATTGCCTTTCTTTCAAAAAGGGATTTCATCTTTTCCTAATATTTATGTTGGGTTGTGTTATATTATTTCCATGACTAGCCCACATAGTTAACCGGGGGTTAGAGGGGGGTAGGTTACAGGGGGTTTGAGGGGTACCCGTAACCCCACTTTATGGGGTCCGAGGCAACACGCTAGAAAATTTTGGTTTTGGACCCTATGTTAGGTTGGGCGGAACCACCTATGGTTTTATGCATGATTTTCACACATGTTTTTTGGATGCAATATTTTTCGGTCCATGGTTTTCGATGCGATGGTTTTCGGTCCATGGTATTGGATGCTTCGACATGTATAAACATGTATTATAACATTGAAAGGAACATAATGAAAAATCAAGCTGGTAGTCCTGGTTTTGGGATCCAGG
>APFE030091800.1:55613-77252 GCA_000404065.3 Pinus taeda
GTTTTAAACATTCCATTCATGCAAAATTTGTGATTTTATGATAGAAGTTTAAATTATATATAAAAAGGTAACTTAAGCCATGTGTTGTATCGTTGAGATGGGTATTATACATCTCTTCCTTGTTAAGTTATAGAATGTGCTTGGGTTTTTTTAATGAAATAAAATTAATTCTGCTCTTCATTATATCTTGAGATGTTCAAATTGCACCTAATAAAACAATAAAGTTAAAATTGTTTTCCTTTATCCTTTGTAGATCTTTGTCCCAATTAATCTTGGTCTTAATAGATTCAATGTCTTATGGTGGCCTTGAGTGGTCACTCTCATTAGTTGCATGCTTTTTAGTTTTCTATTAGTGACATGTCTTAGGCTTGATAACATGTTATTTAATTTATGAAAATGTGTTATTGTCCATATTATTGTTAAATATTAATATTAAATATGTTGGTTTTGAGCATGGTTTAGCAAAAAGTTCCCAAAAGGTTTATAGATTGTATTTTATAATGTAATGATTCAATGTTTGATAAAAAAAAATTGTATATTTTTTTTAATGATTCATTGATTGATGAAATTACGATGGATAACTTTTTTAGTACATTAACTTGTATGTGATAAAGTCAAAAGTCACCTCTTTTTGAGATTTTCATTGGTCAATTTCCCTTAAGGCCATCAAGGTCACCATTCGATCCCAGGTTAAGGAAATATAGGAGTCATCAAGTGGCATTGTCCAAGCACTTAAATCTTGAAACATGTTTTTTTAGTCACATTATACTTCCTTTATGTGTAAATTCTCCATGAAAATAGTCTCATGGAACGTGAGGGGCCTCAAAAGTAAAGGAAAATAAAGACTCCTAAATGAAAAATGGTATGAAAATCACCCATAAATAATGTTCATATAAGAAACAAAAATATGAAGTGAGTTTCTACCTCATATAATTAGCAAATGGGGGAGCAATTTCCAAGTAGTAGTGATTGGTTCTTAGAGATACTTGGGTGAAATGACTATTATTTGGAATGATCATGACATCAAGGTTATCAATATGTTTACCTCTTTCCACTTTATGACAATACAATTTTAGTTCAATACATCGAGGACTACTACCATGTATCCAATGTCTATGACTCCAATATCGCAAATGGAAAGCCTCTATTTCTCAATTCTATTTCCAGCACAATTAATTTATACTCCCCATCTCCATGGATTATTGGGAGTGACTTCAATATTATCAAGTGTCTCAAGGAAAGGAAAGTATGAATCACAATGTTTACCAAGAGATTTTGTAAGCTATACCATCAAAGCCCTAAAGTAGTCTCCATTAAATTTTTCAAGAAATGAGTCTCAAACCCACACATGTGGATCAATGGGATGTAATACATTTATGTGTGGTGACTAACTTAATACTCTGTTTTAATAACTCCACAAAATAAAGTATTTCACTCCATCACATAAATTGACACTATTATGACATAAATAAACCAAGAGTAGACATAAAACTCTTACGCAACAAAAATTCCCTAGATCCTCAATTAGGTTTTTAAATGATGAAGTGAAAATGCAAAGGAAAAAGAGGACTTCATGATTGAACCATCACAATCATGTGACCAAGTGTGAATAGGAGTGTATATATTCATATGTTTTCCAAAGAGGTAGTGAATACATGAGTTACCATTGATTGGGCCTTATTTTTCTTTATTTTTATTTTTCTTATATATAGGACTTAGGGAATGAGATTTTCATAAGTTTGGCACAACTCATAGATATAACATTTACATTAATTTTCACTTCAACCTTAGAGTTTAGACTTAGATAAATCATTCTAGTGTATCTTTAATGATTTTGGCTTTCACTTTTTTATTTTCTTTCATCATAAATGAAAAAGGGGAAATATTTTACCACAAATCAATGAATGCTTAATCATAAAGGCGTCATGTGATGAAAACAAATTAATGATGTTATTCTTTATGAAAATGATGGGTAACATTGGAAAAATCTTATGCTTGTGGATGTAACCTCCCTGGTTGAGAGGGAGTGAGGGTGGCCACCATATTATCCATGTGTCATGTACTATGGCCACGACTAATAATCGTAAGCCTAGTAAAGACACTAGTAGGGAGAATGGTGGATTGGATAAACATCCGGTACCAATATTCTTTGAGAATTTTTACTTTGACTAGGACTAACCACCATAAGTAAAGTACATTCCAAGATAAGAATAGTCATGACGATCAACATTTCCTCATGTCAAAAATTATGACATTGGATTAAGAAATGATCATGTGAGGACATACCTAGTGAACATGCCGGTGGGGTAAGTGCCTAGAGAGGAAGTGGTGTCCAAATTGATGCCTCCCAACGTTGTGCTCTGATCTAATCAAGAGATAGAACTTGTTAGTCGAGGCCTTACTATTTTTAAAATGTTGGCTATGATGATATAAATCACCGTTGATGCTTATCAATCCAAATTCCTTCTTATATGAATATTTCAACTTCAGAGTACTTTTTTGTCTCATTATGAGTAGCTCCCTAGTTTAGAGGGAGTGTTGAAAAATGTAACTAGTGTCTGTTTTCACAACGCAATAAAATGTATTTTTTATCATTAATATTTATTATTATATTCATTATTATTATTTCATTTTAGTCAAAGCATGTTCTTCATGCTTATAGATTCAAAAATAAATTATTTTTAGTTGAGAGAAATGCATTTGAGTTAAGTCCCATTTGGACTTTTGGAATAAAAAGAAAAGGAATTTTTATTTTGAGTCAAATAATCAACACAAGGCAAAGTCAGCCCTCTTTGAACAAGCCATCCTGAGAGGCAACTATTCGATCCTCTTAGATAGGTATATATATATCAATCAACTTGATAAATTGGAATGCCAATAACTTATCATCACAAAACATTGTTTCTTGTGCCAAACAACAATAAAAGACATATGGAATTAAAGGATATATAAAATATGATTTTTTTGCCTGTTTTTGCACACGTGTGAAGAGTTTGTGGCTTTTGTATGAAAATTATAGGTCTTAACTTCATCCTCCACTATAGGTCAAAAAATTATGTGATTGACCTTATTTTAGAGTGTTTAATCAACACTGAATTTTGTTGACTTTGACTTGGTTGGAGGAGACTTGGACTAGGGTTGACTTGGATATCTGTGGAAATATTTGTCTTGGCCTTGGGTCTTGTATATCTCATTTTGATCTAATTTTATAAGAGAAGTATTTTTGGGTTTTCCCTCTTATGGGGTTTTTCCCTACATCAGAGCCTAATTCTTGGTGTTCTTTTTTTCCTTATGATCTTTATGTTTTTCATTTTTGTATAATTGCTTGATGAAGAAGACAATCTAAGTAATAAGAAGCCAAAAAACATTCACAAGTAATTATCAAGTAAGGATAAATCAATCATTTTATTCTAACACTTAGTTTCTCAACATGAAGTAGGGTAATAGGTCAACATGAAGTAGGGTAATAGGTCTTATTACATCCAACCTGCAATCTATCATGGGAAATCCTCAATAGTCTCTTTGATTAAAGATGTCCTCTTGAGGGGATTAATAATAGGTATGAGGCATCACCAATTTTATAGTTGAAGATATTTAAATTTTGGTTTGTCAATTCTGGCCCTATGTAGGAAAGAAAAAATGGAAGGTGGTGATCCCCTTGGAAGAGTTGAAAAGGGGAAGGCCATATAAGGCCTTATATAAATATCTAAATCCAAGGACCCCCCCTCATAAATAGAGTTAGACATGTATTGAAATAAAGTAGAAAATGATCCTTCCAAATCTTGATAAAGACAATAAAATGTCCCTTGAATCTCATGTATATAGAAAGTCTAGCAAATATTATTGAGAAAAAAAAATCCCAAAAGAGACAAAAAATGGAAAAAGTCTGATAGTAGTACGTATGTAGAAGATGATCTTGAAACTAGTAAGTTCATGAATCCATGGCTATAAGGTCATTGGCATCATCATAATCATTTACATCATCTTCATTATCGTCATCATCACCACAATCGTCGTCATCATTATTGTCATCATAATCACCATTCATGTCGGCTTCATCATTATCATCATCATCGTGATTATGGACATTGTCGTCAATTGTTCATAATTATAGGTGTCATACGAAATATCATTAACTCCTAAAAATGTTACGAGTGCTAGAAAAGGGTTGTTAGGACACATGATATATGCAAGAGAAATAACAACTCTATTTTTGAGAGATGAATGATGATCACCATCATCACTACCATTATCATCGTCATTATAATTTTCATCATCCCCATCATCATAATTAATGTAATTTATATCATCATTGTTGTAATCGTTGTCATGGACATCATCATCATCATTCATGCCATTATTGTTGTTGATGATGACCAAGATGAAAATAATGATAATGATGATCAGATGATGATGACTTAGAAGATGATGCCAAAGATAATGATTATGATTATGACCATGACAACATTTAAAACTTGGGAATATTGGTCAAGGTCATTAGCATCATCATCATCATTGTCATTATCATCATAATCAAAATTCATGTCATCTTCGTAATCTTCATTATAATCCTTGTCATAATTATTGACATTGTCATCAGTTTTTCATAATTGTTAATCTCATAAGAAATATAATCAATGCCAAAAATATGATGAGTGTTGGAAAAGGGATGCAAAAGTGAACAAAAAATATGGGGGCAACAATAGATGTAAAATTGGATGAAGAGTGGACACAGCATAAGTAGATGCAAAATAAGACAAAAAAATTGACACAAAAGTGGATGAAAAAGTAGATGCAATATTTGATGCCAATTTGGACACAAAATAGGATGGAAACATGGATGCAAAAGTGAAAGAAAATATTGCGGCAATAGTAGGCATAAAAATTAGCATGAATTGTGGTGAAACAAATGTGGACACAACAATGGATGCAAAAAAGGACACAAACTTGGATGACAAAAGGAGGCAAAATTGGATGCAAAAAGGGATGTAAACATGGGTACAATAGTGCAAACAAAAAAGATGCAAAATTGGATGCATCAGAAGTGGATGTAAAAGTAGATGCAGAATGGGAATCAAAAACATAAAATATATTTGATACAAACTTGGACAGAAAAGAGGATGCAAATGTAGATGCAAAAGTGGAAGCAAATGTGTGTTGCAATAGTAGGCATAATATATGACACAAATTGTGGCACAAAAAAAGTGGATGTAATAACATAAACGAAAAAAGATGCAAAATTAGATGCAAGGCACAACAAAATTGGATGCAAAATATTGATGCAATGGAAGTAGATGCAAAAGAAGATACAAAATGAGATGCAAAACCCAACACAAAAGTGGATGCAAAAATAAATGCAAAGAGGATGCGAATATGGATGCAACATTGGAAGAAAATGTGCCTACAATAGTAAGTGAAAAACACAACACAAATTGTGGCACAACAAAAATGGATGTAATAATAGATGCAAAAAAAGAAGATACAAAAGAAAATGTAAAAATGGATGCAAAAGTGAACGTAAACATGGGTGCAACAATGGATGCAAAAGTAAGTCGATGCAACAAAATTCGATGCAAAAGTAGATGCAATATGAGACACAAAACCTTATGGAAATTTTGAAGCAAAAGTGGATACAAAAAGGGATACAAAAATATATGTAAAATTTGATGAAAAACTAGATATATATGAGGATGAAACTGTGGATGAAAAATTAGAAGCAAAATTAGAAGCAAAAATGGGTGCAAAGGGAGGTGCCAAACTAGGTGCAAATTATGGCACAAGAAAATTAGATGCAATAGTGGACACAATAACAGATGAAAAAGAGGATGAAAATACAGATGAAAAACAATATGAAAAAGTGGATTCCACAAAAGTATATGCAAAATTAGATGCAAAACTAGACACAAACTTGATGTAGAACTTGGCACAAAGGGGATGCAAAAATGGATGCAAAAGTTGATGCAAGTGTAGGTACAAAAATTGGATGTGGTAGAGAATGCAAAAGTTGGTGAAACAAAATTAGATGTAAAACTTGATGCAAAAGATGGTGCAAAGAATGGCACAAAACTTGGCATAAAACCTGGAGTAAAACCTGGTGCAAAACCTATTACAATACGTGGTGCTAAACTTAATGTAAGACTTGGTGCAAAACTCAGTACAAACTTTGCATCAAGTTTTGCACCATATTTGATAAATTGACACAAATAGCACAAAAAATGGGCTCTAGATGAAAAAAATGAAGAAAAAAGGGACATTAATCACATGGTTTTATTGTAGTGTTAGTAGAAGAAGAAAAATCAATTAAAAACAAATTTCCGTCTATTCTTGATTGGGAAAAGGAATTTCAATCTAATGAAATTCCAAAAGTGTCTAAGAGAGATAAAAGATTGATGCTTGCATCCTTATGTCATAGGGAGAAAGAGGAAAAATAAATTAGAGCATGGATAAAAACAACATATGAGTAATTTTTAACAATTTGGGAAAAAGGAACAACCTTTATAGAATAATTTGACGTATCAGATGCCAAGGCATTAAAGGAAGTAGTTCTAGGAGAATTAAAACAATATATGGAAGATCTTGTTCTCAGGGACCATGTATAAAAAAAATTATTAAAGTTTGGAAACATGAAACTTTCCAAAAGAAATTGCAACTTCCTTTTGAACAAATAATGATTATTGCAAAATTTGAGGTCAAATATCAAAAGAATAAGAAAGAGATCGAAGGATTGATTTCCAGCTACCAGGTCAACATCAATAAATTTCCTTCCATTTATTTCTCTGTAACATACTAGATATATTCACAATGGGAAACCCATATCCAAGTACATGCACCTCACTTGCTACTTAACTAGTGTGAATTACGAAAATTATGAACATGAGAAAATGATGTTTGTTTCTCTACCAAATATCAAATGAACAGACATAGAATTTTTATTTTCAGAATTAAATATTTACTTTCAGAAAGTCGGTTGATTTTCTTGTTCCAAGACTTATCTTATTATTTTTAGCATTTATATGCCCTTATGCGTTGGTGCAAAGGGTTAAGAATCAGTGAATACTACAAACTTGAATGTTTTTAATCAATATTCAAGTGTCAAATTTTTTGAAGATCATTTCCAGTATTAATGTGTGATGAGATATGAGATTTATGTCACCGTATCATTTTAATTACTTAATAAATGCCTCTGATATTACTCTATGAATTATGTTATTTCATCCTGAATGAATATTTGATAATTTTGTTTAACATTTGTTATGACAGTCTTGCAATCTACATTGTTTTATCATCGGGAATTAAAAAATTGTTAATTTACTTATTACTAGTTGATCATTGCAACATAGTATTCAAAGGTAGGAATATTTTCTCTCATTTATGAGACATAAATTGTTATTTGTTTACTTTAGACTGTGCTTTCATACATATTTCAGAAAATACCAAAAATTTGGTTTGAATAGGATGAAAACCTAAACTTTTTTTCGATGTTTTTATTTAAATTTTCAACCAAAACTTATTAGTTCAATTTTCTAGATTCAATTCCAGATAGGATTTTAAATAACATGATATTTCACAAGGTATTATGATCATTTAAATCCTTTAATTGTTTCTCTTTATATTGTAGTAAATAATTGTAACACACTATGTTCATATTTTGTAAATTATTAGAATATATTACATATTTTTTCTTACTTTAATTTTAGTTTTAGATAGGAAACTAGAGCTTTGTTACAGAGAGTATATGACCACACCAAATGAAAAAAGTATAATTGGAACTTTGATTGGGAAAATACTCACTCGTTGCACGATGATTTTTTTCCAACTGTTAACAATTCCTTATGTAAATTGGATGCAAGCATATCAGATGTTCGAGTCATGATTGTCACTTGATCCTTGATGACATTGGTATTGCTTATAATAGACCCAAATCATCTATTTCTTGTTATAATGTTTCTAGTTTTATATGGCGTAATTGAGTTAATATTATTTTCAATAGTGTTTTGCAAGTTTCCCCAAGAGGGTACATTGAATTGCCTTTTTTCGTAGTATTGTTAGTTGTAATTTCTCTATGTCATTGTGTCCATACAAAAAATTACTCCTATGAGATGGAGCATGAAGTGATGTTTTATTGAATGTTGAACCTGGGTTGGACACTAGGAATGCCCAAAGTTCCAGTGAAAGGATTCTTATATACATAACTAGCACAAGGAGTTGCGACAATATTTGCACATTTTGTTAAAAGGTTCCTTTCGATTCACCATGTCCTTGTATTCATCTGTGTCAATTATTTAGCTGTGATTATAGTTGCAACTAGATAACTCTTCTTATTTAGCCATGTTGATACCAAAGAAAAAAATGTAGAAATGGATTAATAGGTATGGGTATAGAGACAAACAAACATGAAATGTGTTCATTGAGAATTAGTTACTAATATTCCAAAAAAGCTTTATAGTTTAAGATAACATATACACTCATGATATCAATACTTGACCTGAGACTCAAAAAAGTAATTTCAATTTTGCATGCAATATCATATTTTGGCAGCTTCTTAAACAAATCCAAATCTAGTCTTCTTTATTTATTCTTTATATCGAGTTAGTTGAGTATCAAGTTCCTTAATATTCTCATTACTTGTGTCAAAACTCTTGTTTATATGTATGCATAGGAAACACAAATAAAATAATTAAACTCATATGTGTTTCCTACAAGCTATCATCTAAAACAGAATTTTAAGATATATATTATATAATTATATATATTATATATATTATATATATATATATATTATATATATATGTAACAAACTTTGTTTAATAGATATGCTACGATTCTGTCTTTAACATAATAATCTATTGGTTTCAAATAAGTTAAATATGTAAAAATAATGACAAGTAGAAATTAATTGAGCCTATTCTTGAACTATTTTCCAAACTAATTAAAAAAAATTACTCTAGACAACAACCTTGAATTATTCCCCAAACCAATTAAAAAAAATATCTTACACTATGGGCAGTAGCTTAAAGGGCTCGCGGGAGCTCTTTCTCTATATTTTCCTTTAAGGAAAACACAATCAATAGCTTATATAATAAATAAAATTCCATGAAAAATGGGAAATACGTGGATAAATGTGCATTTCCGTCCTTATCTTTCTTAGGCATAGAGGATGGAGAACACCAAGTGCATTTTGCCACGCGATGTTCCATCATGACCCCACCAATTCACCCAATAGGTGTATGGTCTGGGCATACACATCTCTTAGTTCATGACTTCATCTCACTCCTGACTCCCAACATCCAAACCTAGTCGGGGTGGGCTCATCTTTCAGCTTGTAACTTGGGATTCCTCCAACCATGTAACTCACGACCTTCAACCCAGTCCATTCGACATATTACCTGCACATTCTTCCACTATGCATACAGATTGGCCTCCTAACCTCTAACTAAGTCATGTTCCCCCTACTTTTGTTATTCTATTATCCAAGTAATATGTCATTATCTAGTCTGTCGGTTATCAACCTTGCTACGTGTGCCCCACATGTAATCCATGTGTGATTACTAATCATGTAAGAGGATAATATGGCTGGTCCAATAAAAATATTTCCCACCCATGGTCCCAACTACAACATGATAAGCCTTAACAAATCCTTTCTTTGAGTTCGGGGTTTCACTCCTTTGTTCCACAATAAATGCTCTTCAGGTAGGAAATTCCTCGCATGGCAACATAGACGCTCCTACATATCTTATCTATTAGAAGCCTCACATGAATTTTTAGGGGGCTTCCACCTCGCTTTCCACTTGACAACTATTATAGAACTCTCACAAACTCTCCAAGCAACTCCTCGAGGGTGCTCATGGATAGTCAGAGCATTTGGGTATTGGCAGGGGCTCGTGGCCTTCATCATCAAATTCCATGTGGTGGGAATGGAGGCTTCTGCACAAGCAAGGACAAAGCCTATGGAAGTACGCCAACATGGCATGATTAGACCCATGATACTCCCTTGTTATTTTGCATAATGTTTGCCTATCGAAACAACACTTTGTAAACATATACCCTAATGTGAACATTGACCAACTCTTGTCAACAAACAATCTTTTTTATAAAATTGTAAATTAATACAAAGAGTCTTAGAACCCATTTCTTCTAACTCATCATTGTTTGGAACTGGAATAGATCATTGAGCTCATTAACTTCAATTATTTAATTATGTATGCTACCTTTAATCATTTAGCAACATTGTTATGGGACTTTTTCCCACTCTAAACTTCAGAAATTATGTGACTACCATTGTTTAGGATATTAGCTTATTTACTTTTCATGTAAGCACAACAGACATGTACCCATGAATTTTTAAATCCATAATAAATATACAAATAATGGAAATATCACCTCATAATTGCATCACAGATATATGCACAATAGAACATATTGTAGTGCTTCTTTATCCATCTCTATTATAATGCCAATGCAACATAACCCATTAAATGCAAAAGGTAATCATAAAATATTTATATTTTTGTCTACAACAAAACTAAGTTTGGGACTAAAAATATCCACCCAACAATATACTGATGCATCCACTATTACTTGCATTTATAACCTTCGAGCCAGATTCTAGAGTCTGGAGAGATTTTTGTTATTGGGACTACACTCTAGCTATCATATGTGCCAGAGGTTCTAGAGGACCTATTGCCTCAATCCCATAGTTATTTTTCTTTCTTCTTACTTACATGGGGAGTCCAGAGGTGCCCAACCTCACCCCTTCATGCACATAGAATGTTTCACTCCCTCCTAGGTGTTATCACTCAGGTTGTTCCCCAGGAGGATACTAGGAGGGAATATGGCTGAGGTAACCACTAACCAATCTTTTAGATGCAGTTTCTAGCCAATCTGCATCCAGAGAGGGCTCTCTCTTTATAATTTAGCTTTGTTTGAAGTATTTTTAGGCTAGTTATAAGGTGTATGGTTTTGTTTTGATTTTGTTGGATGGTGATCTTCAGTGAACCTGGGATGCAAATCTCAATAGTTTATTCCATTGGGCTAATGGAGTCATAGAGGATGAATTGTTGGGTGTATTTTTTTAACAAAAGATGATACTACAGAGCAAGATAATCGATCTTGGAGCAATTTTATAATCTGGGAATAGATGGAATGTAAGCCAATGGGTGAACGACAGTTAAGAATCCTTCATCATGTTGGCAGAGGGAAAATGCATGAGTATTATCAAGGAGTAGTAAATAATTCCTTATTAATATTCAAAGTGAAAGAATTAGAGGAAACAGGAGCAGCTAAGAATTCCTGTTTATGCTAACTTTGAAGAAAACATAAGTAATAATAGAGATTGAACACATAGAGTATTTAAACAAATTCTGGGCTATTCTTTTTCTCCATTATCAAGATTATGGAAACATATATGAAGTTTGCAAACACATAAAATACAAAAGACAGGTTAGAAAAACTTATTGATCCATAAATGATTCAAGAATTCTGTAGTAGAGACCCACTGCATCAATTCCACTTCAGACGGTGCAATCACAATGAAATCCAACAGCTCGTTTATTTCATAAGCTTTTTGAGTTACAACACAGTCCAGAGAAGATATCACCAACCCTGAATACATCTCTTGGGGAGGTATTTATACAAAAAAGAGTTACAAAATATCTTTTGAAGAAAATATCAAGCAATAACTTCATACATCTACTTTTACAAGGGAAATAAATGCTGTTGGAAATTGGGAGAAATGAATGCATAAGTAATTGTTGCGATGCTGGCCACTTTAATTGATCAGATACGTTTGACTTTTACACCCAGTGAGTCGGCTGATAGCCTTTCTTTTATTGGCATTGCTGAGTTGCTGCCCCGGCTCTTTCATTTGTGCGTGATCCTGTTTTAATGAGCTATAGTCCCAGCTTGACTCCCTTCCTCTATTTTTTTCATCATTGCCACCTGTTTTGACATTTGATTAAATGTAGATGATAAAGGAAAATTAAAACTACATTGGTAAAACCTCCAACATGCTCTGCCACCATTGGTCTATTGGCAACTGGTGTCTTTGTAGTTTTATTAATGTTTCATCAGCTTCAGTATAACTGTAGAAGTTGGGCTGGACTGCAAAAAGATGTTTTATTTCATGTTAGATATAGAACAGATTCTCCAACTTGTCATATAAGCTATGTCTTGATGGAAGTGTTTTATCCTCTAAAGTGCTTGATGATGCTGTAATCTGATTTTCAACATATGTATCTAACTTGTGAGCATACTATGCATGTGTCAGCAATCTATGATCACTGGTTAATAAGCTAGGTAAACCTTTGTTCTGCAAGACTGTAAACTTCTCTGTAAAGGCATTTATTTCTATCTGCATTTCTTGGCACTTTCTTTCTAGATTCTATAGAAAATTCTTGATGGTCAGCACCTTTTTCACTATCAAAATGGTGTATGTTCTGTCCGTGATCTCTAGAGCTGCTAGTTGTTCCTTGGTGTGAGTGTTCAAAAAATGAATTAGTTTATTGGCCTATTTGGGCATGTTTCCCAATGATGCTCTAGCCTTCTCAATCTCTACTTGGGCTATTTCTATCAAATCAATTTGCTCATGGACTGTTTGAATTGATGTCCATTGATCAGTGATAGATTTGCCAATGTTAGTCCACAAAATTGTTCTGATTTCTGATAGAGGTTTATGGAGAGTAAGATCCTTTTCCAAGGATTTTACCTTATTTTCCAAGGCCTTTACCTCTCTTGTTTTTTCTCCCACAGTTATTTTAGATTTATCATAGCTTACCTCTAACTAGGCCGGCTTTTCTTTGGCTTCCTTTAGCTCTGCCATTTGGAGTTCTAACTCCTTTATTGCCTTCATCATCTCTTCCATGCTCATGCTAGTATCTGGTACTATTGTTGTTGTTTCTACTAAAGTATTTGTGGCTGACGTACCTACTGCTGGGAAAGTGGGAGGTACTGCTACTGCAACTATGGGAGGGACAGTGGTAACTGTCGGAGCCGTTTCAGGTAGCTGGGAGGCCGACTCTCCCTGCTTGGCTTGCAATGATTTCTCCAATTCTTGCTCCATTTAAATTAGCTTTTGATTCATCTTTATCAGCAAATCCATCATGTCTTCTTCTGCCTTGTCTTGTGCAATTTCTGTAGTTTGTGGGTGCATGGTAATAGGCAGCTTCAATTGCTTCCTAAGTGTAGCAATATCTACTTCCTTTTTCTTTATTAGTGCTTTGATGCCCTTGACATCGTAGGGATTATGGCCCAACCCAATAATTATCTCTTCTAAGGTCTTTATTCTGTTGTCTTTGGCTAAAGAAGATATCTTTTCCAAATCAAATTGGGCAGATGTATTGCTTAATGAATCCTGCAATTTGTGGGCCAACATTGCCTTATCTGCCAATGTAGAGTAAACCATTTCACCAGTTTGTTTGTGCAGCTCAATCTAGTTGGGTGTATGTCTTTGGTAAGGACCTCTAGATTTGTTCTTATATAGTCAGTTGCTGACTGTGGTTTCTAAAATTTAGGCCTAAAATGACTTAAGATCATTTTTTCCTCCTTAATGTCATATGTAGCCATTAGTCTTTGTTGTTTGGAGGGTGTCATTTTAAGAAATTGATCATAAAGCTGCAGTCTCAATGGCTCATTTTGGGCCTTAATGTCCATGAATGTTATTTTAATATCAAAACGCTACATACTTTGCGGCCTTGAGGAGGGAACTTCCATACTATGCTGCCTCTCTATTTCCTGCCTGTGAGGGTTGGTGGATGTCTGTTGGTTGGTTGCCCTCTCCTCTCTTGGACTCTCTGTGATTTCTTCAACAATTTCCTCTTTAGGTAGAGGATCTACTCTTTTCCTTTTGGCCTCTGGCTGCTCCACTGATCCACTTACAGGTGTAGTCTCTTCTCTATCCCTTTTTCTGCCCTTTTCCTCATTCAAAGGAGTCTGTAATGCTGGGATTTCAGGTGCCTTTGTTTTCAGTGAAGGGGCTTGCCCTTGACCCTGTTCCTCTGAGGTTGTTGGTGGATCTATCATCATTTTCTGCTCTGAGTTCAGCACCTCTTTTCCCTTTGATGTTCTAACAGTTGGTGTAGTGCTTTCTTGCGCTAGTTGCTGCGAAGTTCCAGCAGTTGATGTGCCTTCTTCGGTTTGTTGTGGCACTTTGAATGACACCTGTCCAAACGAGTCCAAGTCAAGGGTCTTTTAAAGATTTTTCATAGTTTGTTCCATTTTCACTTCCTCGGTGAGCTGTTCAATTAATGTGCCTTCTACCAACTCATCTCGGTTGGCAAATTGTTCTATTTCAAGAAACTTACAATTACTGTAGGGAGCTAGCCTAAATTTTTCCTTTCTTTCACGAATAAAACCACTTGGGTCATAAGGTACCCACCAAAATCTCCTCTTTAATCTGAGTTTTTCACCCAATATCTTATCAGCATCATGCCATCCTTCTTTTTTGTTCATGATGTAGGGGCCTAACTAGTCTCTCAATTTCAACTGAGCCTTTTTCTTGGCACTATGAAAATGAGTCAAATCTGAATTAATAAATTGCCTCAAATATTCCAAGGCAAATAGCCTCATTGGCACATATTTTGGCAACTTGTAGGGGCACAGCTCACAGCCATATATCCTGATCTCAGTGTGATTCTGGTACAAGTACCAGTCACCTATTTTGTAGCTTTTGGAGAGATGTAGAATTTTCTGCATATCATAAGATAATCTAGGAGGAGGAGCCCTCATCAGTAGAGAAGAGGCTAGATATATAAACATGTCAAAAAACTCATAGTAAGAGTAAGGAGAGTTATGTACTTCATGAAAGACTGAGGTCCAAAAAATCACAGACCTCTTTTCTCCTTTAGAATCCAATTTTCTAATGGGAAATTGGAAACTGTCTGGCTGATAATACATGAATAGATGATAGATGTAGGATGAGTACTTGAAGAATCCCTCTCTATCTAGATTCAAGAGTTGGTCATGGATCTTGTTGGCAATGAATTTAGCATAGTTGTATTTGAAAACAGGGGGCTGCCCTAGAGTGAATATGGACAATAAAACTGACACAGTCTCATCAATATATTCACTTGTCTTGAATCCCAGGATATAAGATATCATATCAATGAGGAATCTGCCCACTTCATTGAACCATACATGGTGAAAAGGAGGTGGCTCTGTAGGCTGGCGATCTGATCTCATAAATGTTCGGGCAATTCGAGCTATCTCTGAACTAGACAATTTGGGGCCCTCATCAAGCAAGAATTTCATAGTAAGAGGAGCCAGAGGCTGAGTTGGTTCAAAATTTAGCATTTGATTTATGGACTCAGGAGTTATATGAAAGAGGGTAATTCTAGATGGAGTTTTGACTACCCTTTGGGTTGGTTCATAGTTGTGATAACATAGTTGGATTATATCAGGGAAAATATTGACAGAGGGGAGGTAGTACATGGGTAGATTTGATTCCCATATCCCATAGAAATAATTTTTATTCAGGAAACTGTTCCTGACTTCACAGAATGCTTGGATATGGTTTCTGTCACCAACTAAGTCCTGGATTTGAAAATCCCTATCAGCTAAGGGTAGCCACTCCAATTCCTTATGTGGATCATTAAGAGGGGCTATATTGAGGGCTACTGGAGCTTCCATGGCTCAATTCTGTGAGTTTGAAATTGCAATTTTTGGGTCTGTGTAAGTAAAATAGGTAAAACAATAACTCTGTGGATTTTCTCGACGAATTGCAGACTGAATTTGACTCAAAATTATCTCTCTAGGTAAAAATTGTAGTAAAGAACATAGCTCAAAGAGTTTTTCAGCAAGAAATGGATAGAAACAGTTCAGGGCTTTTTCCTTCGGTAATCACAGAGCAGAGTGAACTCAGGGCTTTTGACGAATTTATAGAAAAAATAGAAAAACAGGGTTTAGGAGCAAAATTTGGGTAAATACCTACTTCATTTGGCACCCTGTGCAGAATGTAGGTGGCAGACCAAGCTTGAAGACTGGTTTGCAAGCTTAATTTAGCTGGGTGACGGACTGTGCAGTCAAACAGCTACTTTGGTCAAAAGTCACATGCACAGGTTGCATAGCACAAATAAAGAAAGTGAGCGAAAAATGACTCTTTTTCACCTTTTGACAAAGATTTGATTTTGACGGGTTTTGGGGCGCTTCGGTCGGGTGACATTAGCATGACGTAAAGGCTTGTCGCATAGCGGGGTGACGTGGAAGTGACATAGCGATGACAAGGTTGTGACATAAGCATGACATGGCACTGACGTGGGTGCGATGTCAGCTGATGATGCAAGGGTGACGTCAACAGAGAGGCAGTGGGGCGGTAAGCGGTATTCCTCGCATTGCCTTTGGGCCAGGGTGGTATTGGAGGGGGGGCGGGGGCGCTCCAATCATGCCGGGAAGTTGACACCTATCTTCTGTAGAGTGGCAATACCGCCCATCCCCCAGACACTATAGATCGAGGATCGAAGGGGTTCAGATATGCATGTGGGTTGTCAGATCTACAGGCTATGATCCGACGGTTGGCAGCATACAAAACAGGAGGAGGGCTATGGCACAGGGACACGTCGTAATATTTCAAAGTTTTTATAATTTTTTTGTGGGGTTTTGTAATGTATTTGAACTTTGGGTTTGGGTGGGTTGGTTATTCATTTAACTGAATGTTAAATGAAATCCAATATTTGTATGCACGGCGGGTTGTTATATGGTTCCAGTTGAACCAATAATTCCCGTGAACCTTAGTATATAGCCATACTAAGTCGGGGATGGGGATATTTATAATATTTTTTGGATTTTTTTGTGTATTTACAGATAATAGGGGCAAGAGAAACATTATATAGGGGCTATATAATAGAGTTAGCATGTTAATATGGGTTTTGAAGGGAAGCGCTAAGTTGTAGAGTTAGGAACTTAGGCTTAGGGAAATGAGAGGGTTTTTAATAGCAGAGTTGAATAGCTTAGGCTTAACAGAAGATAAATGTTTTACACAAGAAATGTGGCTTCTTAGCCCATGGAGAAAATGTCATTTTTTCCAAATTTCAACTGAGGTGGAGCGGTCTAGAAATATTGAGCAGATCTGAATATCTTGGGGGATGTTAGTAAGTAATTGTTGTGAGGAGAATGAGGGGAAGTTAGAAATGCAACATCTGATTTGTCACCACACTTTGCCATGGTAGTTGTGATATCCACAAAAGATGAACTATCTTTGAGAAAGAAGATCACTCATGCAACTGCTTCTGCAACAACAAAATTACTTACGCATCTTATTACTCCTAACATTTTTTCTTCATTCTCCTTGGTGCATTTGAACTAGCAAACCCTGATTCTCTTATTTTATTTTAGTTGCCATCCTATCTAAATCTACCCTTATCTCTTCCAAGGGCGCATATTAAACAATTGGGCTCCTTTGCTTCTCTACCTATCTACTCATCTGCGAAGCTTGAACTGTTTGGACAAACCTTTATTCTCTATTCTAAGACAAGTAAATTGAAATATGAATTTGGCCAAGATTAAGCTGTTTGGCCATTCATGAACCTTGATGAGAGTCAAGCAACTGTACATAGTGAAATTCTTCAAAAATGGAATAATAGTGGCATTTGAACTAGCACACTTTCCTGGTCTTTTGGTTTGGGGTTCATTTCTTTCATTTTTCTCTTGACCATTTCCTTCTTTTTTCCCTTTGATTTTTCTTTTAGGGCATACCCTCTTTTCATTTTTTAATTTTCTTCATTTGTTTAGAAAATATGGAACCTTTGCAGCATGGAAAGGATGAACATATTTGGCACTTCTCCAGTCAATCATGAAAAATGAAACCTATTGGTATAGGAGTATAACACTGGCTCCACTTGGGGATGGATTTTCCTGGTGAAAAGTCAAGAATAGCAAGTCAGATAGCCTTATGTACAATCCTAGCTATATTTTGATATTTTTTCTTTGTTGCAACCAAACTGTGCACAGGAATTTGTAAAAATATGTACATCTCCTTATGATCTGCTTCAAATATTTGCATTTCTGTTTTTGGATACTTTGTTTTCACCGTTTGTTCTCATATTTATAGTTCTCAAGTTTTCTTTTGTTAATCCTTGATAGACTAAAAAGTTACACAAAATGTGGGACAATTGCCTGATTTTCCTCAAAATTTTCTATACATATTCCTTCCTATCTTATTGCTGAAAATAAACTGCAGAAAGTAAACAATGTTATGTACAAATTAAAGTGCTGATATCTCAAGAAATTGAATCAAAATAGTGCTTTAGCATTTGACCATTGACTGGTCCATCCTCTGCCTCTATACCATCCAAGCTTTTCAAAAAGTAGGTGTTGTTTCCTTGTACAGTTTGAGCGATAAATGGTCCTCTCCATAGGAAATCAAATTTCCCATGTTTTCCTTTATCTTCTCTTCTGGAATCCCATTTCAAAACTTTGTCCCCACTATAAAAATCCTCTGCTTTAGTCCTTTTATAAAATATCTTCTTTAGATTTTCTTGTAGCACCTGAGATCTTTGATACGCCTTTGGTCTACTGCAAATGAATATTTTGATTGATTCTCCTCTGGATATCATTGGGTTCTATCAATATTTCTTGTAGCAATTTTATTACAGGGATTCCCAAAGAAGAAGGGAATACTCCCTCCATACCATAAACCAATTCATAGGGACTTGTTCCAATGGATCTTTTAGTAGTCAATCTATCTGCCCATAGTGCATTGATAAACTTTTTATGCCAATATTTCTTATTCTCCTCCAAGACTTTCTTAATGATATTGATCAGGATTTTGTTGGAGGATTTAGCTAGACCATTACCTTGAGGTTAATAGGCCATGGAATGGCCTAAGGTAATGTGGTATTTATAGCATAAATTGATCATTCTCTTGGATTTAAAAGCAGAAGCATTGTCTGTTATAATTTTTTCAGGACAACCAAACCTAGACAAGATATTGGTCTCTAAGAATTGCATGATCATTGAGTCATTGGCTTGCCTACAAGGAATGGCCTCTATCCACTTGGTAAAATAATCTGTGGCAGTCAGAATCCACTTATGTTGGCGAGATGAGGATGGGTGAATTTCTCCAATGAAGTCTAAACCCCATTGTTGGAATGGTCTTTCAGTGGAAATGGGCTTGAGGGGTAGAGGCAACAACTTCTTCTTGCCTTCAAAGATTTGGCATTTGTGGCAAGAAGTTACATATTTCTTTACATCAGTAAATAGGGTGGGCCAATAAAATCTAGCCCTTAGGATTTTATTAGCAGTTGATTTCTAATATAAATGTCCACCACAATACACTACATGGAACTCTTTAAGTACTTTGTTAGTTTCTTCTCTGATTAGACAATTTAATAAAACAACTTCATGATTTTTCCAAAAGAGAGTATGGTCTAAAACACAAAATTTGGAAGCTTTCATTTTCAAAAATCTTTTCTTAGTTCTGGATAATCCTAGAGGAGCTTGTAGGTTTAATAATACAAAACATATGTCAGCATACCAAGGTGAGTGTAAAAAGGCTTGATTGCTTTGTGGAGTCGCCATCTCCTGCTCATTATCCAGTTGATTTATGTCAAGGGCTTGAAAGTTGGTTTCTGTCATAAGTTTGGCTAATCCTTGTCCTTTTATCAGCTTTGTTGGTTTGATTTCAATGTCATATTCTAGTATGGTAGCTATCCATTTGCCTCTTTTGCCTTCAATTCCCTCTTGGGTTAGGATGTCTTTAACAATAGTGTTGGGCACATAAGCAATCATGTGAGAGTATAAGATGTAAACTCTAAAGTCCTTAATGGCCTTTACGAGTGCATATGCTTGTTTCTCAATGATTTGATATTTGAGTGGAGCATCTCTAAGTGCCTTGCTAAAAAAGGCTATGGGTTTTTCACATCCTTGTTCATCTTTTTGAAGCAAAAAAACAACAATTGTATGTTCTGATGCAAATGAGAATATGATAAAGTCCTTGTCAAAATTCGGGCTTGTAAGGACTGGTGTTTGAGTTAAAGCTTTTTTTATTTCTTCAAAGGCTTGTTTAGCTTCTATTGTCCACTTAACCTTGGAATATTTTTTCAGCATGTTATTCAGCAATCTTATTAGCTCGGCCAGATTTGGTATGAATCTTCTTAGAAAATTGATCTTCCCCAAAAAGGCTTGCGGTTCTTTGATGTTTCTAGGGTGAGGAGCTTGCATAATAGCTTGTATTCTGTCCCGATCAATTCTAATGCCTTCTTTGGAGATGATATGTCCCAATAATTTTCCTTCTTCTAGGCCAAACAATGATTTCTTTGGATTTAGTGATACACCATATTTTCTACAAATTAAAAATACTTGTTTGAGGTGATCTAGGTGTTTCTGATCTGATTTGGAAAAGGCAGTGAGATCATCTCGGTATATGAGTAGGAAATCTTGAATTTCTTTAGAAAAATCTATATCCATTGCTCTTTGAAAATTTGCCCCTGCATTCTTAAGTCCAAATGACATTTTCACATATTTGAAGGTTCCCCAAGGGGTTGCAGTTTTATCTTGATCGTCAAGGTGCATTAGGATCTGATTGAAACCTGAGAATCCATCCAACAGTGAGATCTTTGAAGCACGCACTACCCTTCATAGAATGTGATCCATTTTGGGTAGGGGGTAGTTGTCTTTTAAAGATACTTTGTTTAGATGCCTCAAATCAACACACAGCCTAATCTCTCATGTTTTCTTTCTAGTGGGCACCAAATTTGAAACCCATTCCGAAAATCTGATGGGTGCAATAATTCCATCTTCGTACATTCTCTTAACTTCTTTCTCAATGAGAGGGAGGAGCATAGGGTTGATCCTCCTAAGTTTTTGTTTGAAAGGTTTTTGGTTTTGGTGTGTTGGATAACAAATGTATCATAAGACTTTAGGTCCTCGTAGCTCCATGCAAAAGCATCCTGAAATTCTTTAAACAGTTCAACATACTTTGTCTTTTGGTCAAATGGCAAATTTTTGGACAATTTTATGATTTTGGGATTTTCTGCAGTTCCTATATTACAGTCCTCAATTTCTGCGTTTAGTGGCTACATTTTAGGTTTCCTAGAAATGTCATTTGAGTCAAAAATATCTTCCAAAGGAGTGAGGCCTGTAGGTAAAAAAATATCCTTCAAATCAATCACTTCACATTCTGCTCCAATAGCATCATCACATTATTTTCCTTCAAGTTCCTGTAAATTTGTTTTAGCAAACTTCGTGGGATGTAGAATTTGGTTTGTTGTTTCAGTAGAAATGTGTGTCTCAATTGTGTCTATTTGATCATTTTCACTTATGGTGCTTGTATCTATTTTTGTGCTGGAAAAATGTTATAGACATTTTTGGGCACTTCAACCCCAATCAAAAATGTCCATAAACTGAGGGATCTTAAGTCCCTAAAAGTGTTTCTTCACTGCCTAAAGGAACAAGGTCAACTAATTACATCATCTCCTAGAAGTTCAACACTGAAAACTGCTCATAAATGGTCAAAACTGGACCATACTGAAAGCTCAATGCAGAGGGTACGATGCATATCACTTTCCCAATGTACAAGGTGCGATGCATACTGTGTTACTCCTCTGTAGGGTGCGATGGTCGGGAATGGACAAATGGAAGGGACAAAAATGCGAGGTGGAAGATCATGGAATCTTCCAGAAGCTTCCCCTCTGACACTTGCCACTCCATTTT
>APFE030091800.1:90705-113101 GCA_000404065.3 Pinus taeda
GCAAAACCTAGAATCCAAAGCTTTGATACCAAATGTTATGAAACCAACTCACAAAAAGATAGAAGAGAGAGATCAACACCTTAGAATTCAGCCTCTTCGAGGGGGCAACCTCCTTTACATTACACAAATGAACAATTCTTGGGTCATACAAATGAAAAGACCTCCTTTCTATATATAGGAGCCTAAGGGGTCATAACATAATCAAAGCCTACATAACAATAATAATGTAAGGGCACAATAATAATAATAATGGGCTTCTATGGGGCACAATAGTAACAATATGGGCACTACGCGGGTACATCAATATAATAAGTGGGTTGTACTAATAACAATAAGGGGTTACACTAGTAGTATAGGGGCCTAACAATAGTGCTCTGAGCCAGGTTCTAACATCCCCAGTTAAACTTTGGACAAAGACTTTCATTCTTACATCATCAGCATCAATTTCATAATTTTCAAAATAATCCGTCATTTTCTTGGTATGCTGTTGATCTGTGTAAGTACCAGTACCAACAAAATAGGTGATTTTGCTTTGATAATCTTGAGGTATAGCCCCTGGAGTTGCAGGTAACTGTAAGGGAGCATATCGTTTTGCCATAGTTGCAGGGACAAGTGTAACAGCTGGGAGGACATGGATGACAGTTCAAATATGGGTTGTAGATGGGGGGGTAGAAGAGATGGTTTGGAGGAATAATGGTGAACTAGGAGAAGCAACAGTGATAGGAGAAAAGGCTTGCGATTTTCCAGCAGTAAACGCAGTTTGGATAGGTGTCTACTGAGGTGTTTCAGGATTTGAATCAGCAAAACTCTCTTGATTTTCAGGTTTTCTAAGGCTCTTAGTAATCAAGTTAGGATTGTCAAAGATAGGTGGGGGATTTGGATCTGGACTTGATCTAGTATACCTAACTTTCTTTTTTGGAGCCAGCATCTGAATGTTTTATGATCTTTTTTTGGAATATTTGAAGAGTATAACTTATAACAGGATTTTCTAGCAGGTTTAAAATGTGGGAACTATGTAACCTCCTGAAAATTCTTCAAAAACAAGGGACTATATGAACAATTATTCAGGTCCCTAGTGGAGTCACCAATGATGTTATCACTCAGGTTGTTCCCCAAGAGGATACTAGGAGGGAATACGGTTGAGGTAACCACTAACCAATCTTTTAGATGCACTTTCTAGCCAATCTGCATCTAGAGAGGGCTCTCTCTTTATAATTTAGCTTTGTCTAAAGTATTTTTTAGGCTAGTTATAAGGTGCAGGGTTTTGTTTTGATTTTGTTGGATGGTGATCTTCAGTAAACCTGGGATGAAAATCTTAACAATTTATTCCATTGGGCTGATGGAGTCACAAAGGATGAATTGCTGGGTGTAGTTTTTTAACAAAAGGTGATACTACAGAGAAAGATAATCGATCTTGGAGCAATTTTATAATCTGGGAATAGATGGAATGTAAGCCAGTGGGTGAAGGGAAGTTAAGAATCCTTCATCATGTTGGCAGAGGGAAAATACATGAGTATTATCAAGGAGCAGTAAATAATTCCTTGTTAATATTCAAAGTGAAAGAATTAGAGGAAACAGGAGCAACTAAGAGTTCCTGTTTATGCTAACTCTGAAGAAAACATAAGTAATAATAGAGATTGAACACAGAGTGTATTTAAACAAATTCTGGGCTATTATTTTTCTCCATTACCAAGATTATGAAAACATATATGAAGTTTACAAACACAGAAAATACAAAACACAGGTTAGAAAAACTTATTGATCCGTAAATGATTCAAGAATTCTGTAGCAGAGACCCAATGCATCAATTCCACTTCAGACGGTACAATCACAATGAAATCCAACAACTCGTTTATTTCATAAGATTTTTGAGTTACAACGCAGTCCAAAGAAGATATCACCAACCCCGAATACATCTCTTGGGGAGGTATTTATACAAAAAAGAGTTACAAAATATCTTGTGAAGAAAATATCAAGCGATAAATTCATCCATCTACTTTTACAAGGGAAATAAATGCTATTGGAAACCAGGAGAAATGAATGCAGAAGTAATTGTTGTTGTGCTGGCCGCTTTAATTGATCAGATACGTTTGAATTTTACACCCAGTGAGTCGGCTGATAATCTTTCTGTTATTGGCGTTGTTGAGTTGCTGCCCCAGTTCTTTCATCTGTGTGTGATCCTATTTTAATGAGCTATAGTCCCAGCTTGACTCCCTTCCTCTGTTGTTTTCATCTTTGTCACTTGTTTTGACATTTGATTAAATTTAGATGATAAAGGAAAATTAAAACTACATTGGTAAAACCTCCAACATGCTCTACCACCATTGGTCTGTTGGAAACTGGTGTCTTTGCAGTATTATTAATGTTTCATCAGCTTTAGTATACTTGTAGAAGTTAGGCTGAACTGTAAAAAGATTTTTTATTTCATGTTCGATATAGAATAGATTCTCCAACTTGTCATATAAGCTCTGTCCTGATGGAAGTGTTTTATCCTTTGAAGTGCTTGATGATGTTGTAATATGATTTTCAACATATGTATTTACCCTGTGAGCATATTATGCATGTGTCAACAGTCTATGATCACTGGTTAATAAGCTGGGTAAACCTTTGTTCTACAAGACTATAAACTTCTCTGTAAAGGCATTTATTTCTATTTGCATTTCTTGGCACTTTCATTCCAGATTCTATATAAAATTCCTCATGGTCAACACCTTTTTCACTGTCAAAATGGTGCCTGTTCTGTCCCTGATCTCCAGAGCTGCTAGTTGTTCCTTTGTGTGAGTGTTCAAAAAGTGAATTAGTTTATTGGCCTATTCAGGCATGTTTCCCAATGATGCTTTGGCCTTCTGAATCTCTACTTGGGATATTTCTATCAAATCAATTTGCTCATGGATTGTTTGAATTGATGTCTATTAATCAGTGATAGATTTGCCAATGTTAGTCCACAAAATTGTTCTAATTTCTGATAGAGGTTTATGGACAGTAAGATCTTTTTCCAAGGATTTTACCTTATTTTCCAAGGCCTTTACCTCTCTCATTTTTTCTACCACAATTATTTTAGATTTATCATAGCTTACCGCTAACTTGGCCAGTTTTTCTTTGGCTTCCTTTAGCTTTGCCATTTGGAGTTCTAACTCCTCTATTGCCTTCATAATCTCTTCCATGCTCATGCTGGTATCTGGTACTATTGTTGCTGCTGTTGCTGAAGTATCTGTGGTTGACGTACCTATTGCTGGGACAGTGGGAGGTACTACTGATGCAACTGTGGGAGGGACAGTGGTAACTGTCGGAGCTGTTTCAGGTGGCTGGGAGGTTGAATCTCCCTTCTTGGCTTGCAATGCTTTCTCCAATTCTTGCTCCATTTCAGTTATCCTTGGATTCATCTTTATCAGCAAATCCTTGATGTCTTCTTCTTCCTTTTCTTGTGCAAGTTCTGTAGTTTGTGGGTGCATGGTAACAGGCAGCTTCAATTGCTTCCTAAGTGTAGCAATATCTTCTTCCTTTTTCTTTATCAATTCTTTGATACCCTTGGCATCCTTGGGATTATGGACCAACTCAATAATTATCTCTTTTAAGGTCTTTATTCTATTGTCTTTGGCTAAAGAAGATATATTTTCCAAATCCAATTGCGCAGATGTATTGCTTAATGAACACTGCAATTTGTGGGCCAAAATTGCCTTATCTGCCAATGTAGAGTAAACCATTTCACCAGTTTGTTTGTGCAGCTCAATCTGGTCCATTGGGTGTATGTCTTTGGAAAGGACCTCTAGATTTGTTCTTATATAGTCAGCTGCTGACTGTGGTTGCTGAACTTTAGGCCTAAAATGACTTAAGATCATTTTTTCCTCCTTAATGTCATATGCAGCCATTAGTCTTTGTTGTTTGGAGGGTGTCATTTTGAGAAATTGATCATAAAGTTGTAGTCTCAATGGTTCATTTTGGGCCTTAATGTCTATGAATGTTCTTTTAATATTAGAACATTGCTTACTTTACGGCCTTGAGGAGGAAACTTCCGTACTATGCTGCCTCTCTATTTCCTGCCTGTGAGAGTTGGTGGATGTCTGTTGGTTGGTTTCCCTCTCCTCTCATGGACACTCTGTAATTTATTCAACAATTTCCTCTTCAGGTAGAGGATCTACTCTTTGCCTTTTGACCTCTAGCTGCTCCGCTGATCCACTTACAGGTGTAGTCTCTTCTCTGTCCCTTTTTCTGCCCTTTTCCTCATTCAGAGGAGTCTGTAATGCTGGGATTTCAAGTGCCTTTGTCTGCAGTGAAGGGGCTTGCCCTTGACCCTGTTCCTTTGATGTTGTTGGTGGATCTATCATCATTTGCTGCTCTGAGTCCAACGCCTCTTTTCCCTTTGATGTTCTAGCAGTTGGTGTAGTTCTTTCTTGGGCCGGTTGCTGTGAAGTTCTAGTAGTTGATGTGCCTTCTCCGGTTTGCTACGGCACTTTAAAAGACACCTGTCCAAAAGAGTCCAGGTCAAGGGTCTTTTCAAGATTTTTCATAGTTTGCTCCATTTTCTCTTCCTCAGTGAGTTGTTCAATTAGTGTGCCTTCTACGCACTCATCTCGGTTGGAAAATTTTTCTATTTCAGGAAACTTACAATCACTGTAGGGAGCTAGCCTAAATTTTTCCTTTCTTTCACGAATAAAACCACTTGGGTCATAAGGTACCCACCAAAAGCTCCTCTTTAATCTGATTTTTTCACCCAATATCTTATCAGCATCTTTCCATCCTTCTTTTTTGTTCATGATGTAGGGGCCTAACTGGTCTCTCAATTTCAATTGAGCCTTTTTCTTGGCACTATGAAAATGAGTCAAATCTGAATTGATAAATTGCCTCAAATATTCCAAGGCAAATAGCCTCATCGGTACATATTTTGGCAGCTTGTAGGGGCACATCCCACAACCATATATCTTGATCTCAGTGTGATTCTAGTACAAGTACCAGTCACCTACTTTGTAGCTTTTGGAGAGCTGTAGAATTTTATGCATATCATAAGATAATCTAGGAGGAGGAGCCCTCATCAGTAGAGAAGAGGCTGGATATATAAACATGTCAATAAACTCATAGTAAGAGTAAGGAGAGTTATGGACTTCATGAAAGAGTGAGGTCGAAAAAATCATAGATCTCTTTTCTCCTTTAGAATCCAATTTTCTAATGGGAAATTGGAAACTATCTGGCTAATAATACAGGAACATATGATAGATGTAGGATGAGTACTTGAAGACTCCCTCTCTTTCTAGATTCAAGAGTTGGTTATGGATCTTGTTGGCAATGAATTTAGAATAGTTGTATTTGGCAGTAGGGGGCTTCCCTAGAGTGAATATGGACAATAAAACTAACATAGTCTCATCAATATATTCACTTGTCTTGAATCCCAGGATATAAGATATCATATCAATAAGGAATTTTCCCACTTCATTGAACCATACATAGTGAAAAGGAGGTGGCTCTGTAGGCTGGTGATCTGATCTCATAAATGTTCGGGCAATTCGGGCTATCTCTGAACTGGACAATTTGGGGCCCTCAACAAGTAAGAATTTCATAATAAGCGGAGCCAGAGGTTGAGTTGGTTTGATGTTTAGCATTTGATTTATGGACTCAGGAGTTATATGAAAGAGGGTAGTTCCAGATGGAGTTTTGACTACCCTTTGGGTTGGCTCATAGTTGTCACAGCATAGGTGGATTATATCAGGGAAAATATTGACAGAGGGGAGGTAGTACATGGGTAGATTTGATTCCCATATCCCATAGAAATCATTTTTGTTCAAGTAAGTGTTCCTGACTTCACAAAATGCTTGGAGATGGTTTATGTCACCAACTAAGTCCTAGATTTGAAAATCCCTTTCAGCTAAGGGAAACCACTCCAATTCCTTATGTGGAGCATTAAGAGGGGCTATATTGAGGGCTACTGGAGCTTCCATGGTTCAATTCTATGATTTTGAAATTGGAATTTTTGGGTCTGTGTAAGTAAAATAGGCAAAACAATAACTCTGTGGATTTTCTTTGGGAATCACAGACCGAATTCAACTCAGAATTAACTCACTGGGTAAAAATTATAGTAAAGAACGTAGCTCACAGGGTTTTTTAGCAAGAAATGGATAGAAATAGTTTAGGGATCTTTCCTTCGGTAATCACAGAGCAGAGTGAACTGAAGTTCGACTTGGTGGGAGAAATTTGCAGAGGGAGATGGAATCTTGGGGGATTTTTGGTAAAATGGATAAAAATCGAGGTTACAGTGCATAGGTTTGTAGGCAGCACAACGTTTCTATCTCAAATTTGGGTGTTTTTGACGAATTTATAGAAAAACTAGAAAAAACGGGGTTTAGGAGCAAAATTTGGGTAAATGCCTGCTTCAATGGGCGCCCTGTGCAGAATGTAGGTGGAAGACCGAGCTTGAAGACTGGTTTGCAGGCTTAATTTAGCTGGGTGGCAGACTGTGCAGTCAAACATCTTCTTTGGTCGAAAAATCGCATGCATAGGTTGCACAGTGCAAATAAACAAAATGAGTGAAAAATGACTCTTTTACGCCTTTTGACAAAGATTTGATTTTGGCAGGTTTTGGCGGGCTTCGGTCGGGTGACGTCAGCATGACATAAAGGCTTGTCGCATAGCAGGGTGATGTGGCAATGACACGGTAGAAACGAGGTGGTGACGTAAGCATGACATGGTGATGACATGGGTGCGACGTCAGCTGATGATGCAAGGGTTACGTTAGCAGGGAGGTAGCGGGGCGGTAAGTGGTATTTCCCACACCGCCTTTGGGCCAGGGTAGTATTGGAGGGCGGGGCTCTGATCATGCTGTGAGGTTGACACATGTCTTCTGTACAGCGGCAATACTCCCCATCCCCCAGACGCTATCAATCGGTGATCGGAGGGGTTTCGATATGCATGTGGGACGTCAGATCTACGGGCTATGATCCAACGGTTGGCAGCATACAAAACAGGCGGAGGGCTATGGCACAGGGACCCGCCGTAATATTTCAAAGTTTTTATAATGTTTTTGCGGGGTTTTGTAATGTATTTCAACTTTGGGTTTGGACAGTTTGGTTATTCATTTAACCGAATGTTAAATGAAATCCATTATATGTATGCGCGGCGGGTTGTTATATGGTTCCAGTTGAACCAATAATTCCCATGAACCTTAGTATATAGCCATATTAAGCCGGGGGTGGGGATATTTATAATATTTTTGGGATTTTTTTGTTTATTTACATATAATAGGGGTGGGAGAAACATTATATAGGAGCTATATAATAGAGTTAGCATGTTAATATGGGTTTTGAAGGGAAGCGCTAAGTTGTAGAGTTAGGAGCTTAGGCTTAGGGAAATGAGAGGGTTTTTAGTAGTAGAGTTGAATAGCTTAGGCTTAATAGAAGATAAATGTTTTACACAAGAAATGTGGCTTCTAAGCCCATGGAGAAAATGTCATTTTGTCCAAATTTCAACTGAGGTGGAGCGGTCTAGAAATATTGAGCAGATCTCAATATCTTGGGGGGATGTTAGTAAGTAATTGTTGTGAGGGGAATGAGGGGAAGTTAGACATGAAACATCTGATTTGTCACCACACTTTTCCATGGTAGTAGTGATACCCACAAAAGATGAACTATCTTTGAGAAAGAAGATCACTCATGCAACTGCTTCTGCAACATCAAAACTACTTATCCATCCTATTACTCCTAAGATTTTTTCTTCATTCTCCTTGGGTGCATTTGAACTAGCAAACCCTGATTCTCTTCTTTTATTTTAGCTGCCATCCTATCTAAATCTACCCTTATCTCTTCCAAGGGCCCAGATTAAACAATTGGGCTCATTTTCTTCTCTACCTATCTACTCATCTGCTAAGCTTGAACTGTTTAGACAGACCTTTATTCTCTATTCTAAGACAAGTAAATTGAAATATGAATCTGGCCGAGATTAAGTTGTTTGGCCATTCATGAACCTTGATAAGATTCAAGCAACTGTACATAGTGAAATTCTTCAAAAATGGAACAGTAGTGGCATTTGAACTAGCACACTTTCCTGGTCTTTTGGTTTGGGGTTCATTTCTTTCATTTTTCTCTTGACCATTTCCTTCTTTTTGCCCTTTGATTTTTCTTTTAGGGCATACCATCTTTTCATTTTTTAATTTTCTTCATTTGTTTACAAAATATGGAACCTTTGCAGCATGGAAAGGATGAACATATTTGGCACTTCTCCAGTCAATCATGAAAAAATGAAACCTATTGGTATAGGAGTATAACACTAGGGAGTGTAGAAACCTCTGTACCTGTCTAGGAAATAACTAGTTAGAGGGCTCCAGAGTAGCTAATTCAACCCACAATCTCCAAGGAATCCCAAGCTACTACATGGCTCCAGATAATCCATTCCATCCAAAGCCTCTAGGGACCCAAGCTATTACAAGGATCCAAATACCTCTTGTCTCAACCCACAACATCCAGAGACATCATATCTCAATCGACATCCTCCAGGGAACCCAAGCAGTTACAGGGCTCCGGATACTAGCACTCAACCCACAAATTTTGGGCATACAAAATAGACCACCTTCTCTTATATTATCTTCACTACTGATTGTTGGAAGTTGTTGTTGCTAATTCCTCTCTCTTCCTTCCTCAGTTTGATTCTCCAATAGGAGTGAAGCTTCTACTTCTTCCCACTCTATAATCCTCTTCCTGGTTGTGAATACTCCTTTCCTTCTCCCCCTTGTTCATAAACCCCCCATCTCCCTCTATCTGCATCCTCTTTTTCGAATGCCTCCCTTTCTTTTAGGGAACCTTTCTACCCCTACATTACTACTATGACCTTATTGTTGCAATCCCTCCATAAATTCTATCTTATTTTGGTGGTTGTATTTTATTAAACAAGCATGGGCATGAGTAGTAACCTAAGCCCATTTAATTTTAGAAATTAGACACTTTACTTCATGCACCAACAAACCTTTAAGTGTATCATCCCTAGCAGGAATTATCCATCCGAGCTCCGGAATTTTTGTGCGAACACTTAGTCTCCTATTTTTTTTCAAATATTACAAAATATTTATATCATTTTTACAATGTAACTCATACCAAACCCTTGGGTGAAACTCTCACATAGATAATAAAATTTTATTCAAACTCTGAAAATTGATAATCACCACAATGCCTTTTCTTCTATTCAAATTCTAAAAATTGATAATCACCACAAGGTGTTTTATTATGTTTATCAGTGTTCCCTGATATGATGTGAAGTGGACCAAATGTCAAAGTGCTCCAACTGTTTTCTTATTTGCTAAAAAGAAACTATTAAAACAATAACTCCAAATATTACTAAAAAACCAAGGAAAATAGTGCAATGTTTTTTCTATTTAAAAAAAATAAAAGAAAAAAGACACAAATGTCATTTTAGAAAAAGATAGGTAAAATTCATTTTTGAAAAAAAACTTGTTTTTCCATCCCATGTAAATAAACACCAATAAAAATAGGTTTAGCTGGAAAAAAATGATATTATCAAAAGCTTTTTTTGCATTAAGAATAATCTATTTAGAGAAGAATCTTCGGCGAAAATCACATAGAGATAATTTTGTCGACGCGCTTCGAACCAACTAGTGTGGTTCATCATATAGAATAATCTATATAATTACACTTATAAATTAAACTTGAATATTTTGAAATTAGAAATTAAAATTGAATATTTTGGAATTAGTTTCAAAATACCTAGGTTTATCTTATCTTTGTTTTTAGGAATTAGTTAGGCCTAAATTTTCCATATATTGTAATTAGTTTCTTATTAAGTTTAGTTATATGTTTTTTTTGTATGAGATTACTGGTTTTCCAATCTGTGTTCCCAATTTGACATCAAAGGGATAGGTGAAAGAAAATTGTGTAACTTGAGTGAGCATTAGATAATTTCATCTTCATATATATCATTTCCATCAGTAACTACTCACAATAATTTAAGCAAGTATCTACATAAAAGTAAAAATAAATAGGACAATATGTAATAAATATAATTACCAAGTGGTGTTACTACCCACCTTATTTGTGTTTCTCAACACTTTAATAAGTAGGAGTAAAAATGTAAATGTTCGAAATTACTAGTTGTTACTACCCACCAAAATTCATGTCTTTTCCCCTTAAGAAAAAATTATTTTTTCAACTTCATATATCAATTTACAATTTTTATGGAAGCATGAGTTTTATTAAATAATAGAAACTAAGCTACTATACAACACTTGTTTATATACCAAATATAACTAATAATCTCTATTAAATAAATTGTTAAAACAACAATAAAACAAATCCTACAATGGTAATGGAAACTCTAAAATAAAACTTCTTATGACCTTTTGTCATAATTTCATTGTATATAATTGATGACAAAATCTTATATACAAAAATATCATTATGACAAGCCACTAAAATCATACAAGACTAATGATTTTATATATATTAAAATTTGTATAGGCTCTTTCTTTTCTAAGTTATATTTGTCATAAATATACATTTTAATAATA
The DNA here is from genome assembly GCA_000404065.3 of Pinus taeda. Taxonomy (NCBI): domain Eukaryota; kingdom Viridiplantae; phylum Streptophyta; class Pinopsida; order Pinales; family Pinaceae; genus Pinus; species Pinus taeda. The sequence goes on from APFE030091800.1 coordinate 101,204, forward strand.
GTTGTTGGTGTAAATGCACATAATTAGTCTTGATTAGCTTCAATTTAACTCTAATTCTTATATGTGATGTGCACTTGGATATAGTTAGTTAACTATAGTGGTTACATGTGATGTGCACTTAGCTTTATTTAGTTAAGTTGAGTTCTTACATGTGATGTGCACTTAGATTTTGTTAGTTAACTCGAGTGCTTACATGTGGTGTGCACTAGACTTTAGTTAGTTAAATTTAGTGCTTTCATGTGGTGCATGTGTACATTAACAGAACATAAATCATACTTAAATTCAGTTAGCCTTAAGTATCCCTAGTTATTGCATGTACAACTAAGTTTAACTTAGTTGCTTTATGTATTAATTATCAAACCAATATTGAGTAACATAATTCATTCTCTGTTCTAATTTTCTTTTTCAATATGTGAGTTTGTGTAATCATTCTTCAGCTAGATCCCTATCTGTGCTCTAATAATTTACATGGTATCAATGCCAGGATTCCCCTGATATACGTTTGAGGGTGGGGGGTGGGGTGTTTGGAGGAATCACTGCACCCCTATGGAATTCGTAATTTCCATGCTCGAGATCCTGATTACTGATTTGGAAAGTTTACAAACCCATGTGGGTTTTAGTGTAACACCAAACATCTTCATGGTATCAGAGCTATAGGGGTCTGGAGAAGGTGCATGAACAATATTTTGCAAGTTTGAAGATCAAGAATTGGAAATTGTTTGGAGATTTGATTTGCATACTAGAATATTGGAGAATTTCCGCAATTATTGCTGCAACTACAAGGTGAAAGAATGGAGTTCCCATATTCAACTATTCTTACTATGTATAACTACTTCCAATGGAGGCCATATATTTTTCTTCACATCTTAGGAAAAGTATTGTATCAAATAGTTATGAATACAGAAGATGAACCTAGTTCCGCCATTGAAAAATCCAAATATTTCAATATGATGGACGAGGTTTTTGGTCTTCTATTGTTGGCCATATCTCCATCATTGTGTTTCCAAGTGGACACATTCACCACTCTGAATGAAGTTTGAACAACCTTGGAGAACGTATTTGGAAAGAAATATGATATGCAGGCCCATATTCTTAAAAATAAGCCAAGTTCCTTAGATCGAAACACCTTTGAGAACATTCAGGATTTCCTTACGAAATGAAAATAATTTCTTCTATAATGGCAAGATTATGGGATCGATAAATACAAACAAGAAGGTCAATTGATCCGTTCCATTTTGTATAAATTGGGTCCTGAATATGTTGTTTTTGTTTCTACATTTCATACAGTTAAGCTTGCAACTAGAGATAATTGGAAAATGCCCAAAATTCATGCATTTGTTGAGTCTCTCATTCATGAGCAGGATAAGCTCATCAATATGGGTTCATTAAAGTCTTAAAATTCACATGCAATTACTATGCATGAAAAGGGAAAGTCCAACTTGAAACCAAATTAGAAATCCAAAGGCAAAGGAAAGGCAAGAGATCCAGATCCAAGAAAGGGAGAAAATCCCAAAACTCCAGATGACTCTTCCAACTCCAAGGGTAAGATGAGAAAGAAAGGAAACTCCAAGTGTCCTTATTGTAATAGACACTATCATCTTGAACCCTCTTGCATGCAGATGAATATTGATATGATGGAAAATATTTTTCACCAATATAATATTGGTCATCACATTCCAGAAACCATCATAAACAATGGGTAATGGTTATGCTTTGATTTCTCTTCATTATACACTGCAAGAATGAATCATCAATTTAGGAGCTTTGCATCGGATGGCTTCATCAAAGGAATCATTTTCTTCTCTACATGCATACTCGGGATCTCCTATTCTTCTAGTCGTAATTCTACAGTTGAAGGAACTGGATAAGGAAGAGTGCAATTTGAATATGGAAGTTTTGAGAATGTCTTGCATATTCTAAGGCTTTTTATGAATCTTTTTTCAGTGTATCAGGTGAAACTCAGAAGTGCTGAAAAGAAAGTGGAATTTACCCCTGATTCTCTGAGCATTTATGATATGAAAATCAACTTGAAGGTTGCATCTAGTAAGGTAAATGATCATGTCTACATATATTTTCTGATTGTGTTCCTCAATCAGATTCTATTTTGCTACTTAGGCATGCAAATGAAGAAAGTAGGATTTCACACAAGATATTTGGGCACTTGAATTTCATATACATGCAACAAGTTAGTAAGCAATGGATGGTTAAAGGATTGCCATCCATTGAATTTCCAAATGGTGTTTGTAATGGATGTGCTCTTGGAAAGCATCCACAATACAAGTTCGAGAAGGGGCATGCATGAAGAGCTTATTTGCCTTTGGAGCTTGTACACAGTGATGGCATGGGTCCATTTCTAGTACCTTCAATGAGAAAAGCAAGATATGTGTTTTCATTTATAGATGATTAAACGAGATTCACTTGGGTTAATTTCTTGAAAATCAAAATATTTTCAAAGCCCATGGAGAAAATGAGTCTTGAAACACATCAAAATCCACCACACAGATAATGGGAAGGAATATGTCAGCAAAGATATCCAAAATCCTGTCAATGAAGTAGGAATACAATTGCAACATACATTTCCTTAGACTCCGCAACAAAACAAGGTTGTTGAAAGGAAGAATAGATCTTTGAAAGAGATGGCCAATTGCATGTTGCATGAAGGATCCCTTCCATGAAAATTGTGGGTTGAAGCTAGCAACTCTGCCTCATACATCCAAAATATATCTCCTCATAAATATGTTACTAGAAAAACACCTTTTGAGGCTTGGACTGGCATACACCTTAGAGTCCGTCATTTTTGCATTTATGGATGTTACATTATGGTATGTTCTATGCTTAGAGCAATTTACTTATTTTTCTTCTTATTAGCCATAGATTAGCAATCACATATACATTAAGTAAAGTGCAGATAGAACACTAAATGATCAACAGAAAACAAGCTAAGACAAGAGACACAAGATGTGGCGGCTAGCCAGGGACAAACCCCAATGTGGGGAAACCTTTTGATCAAATCTTCTTTTATCTTCAATAGTTCAACGGAGAGAAATAGTACAAAATCTAAATTCTATAATTTTATATCAGCAACAAAAAACCCTATATTATCAAAGTCGAACTTGGTCAAACTAGATGAAATTGACCTCTAAAATACTTGGTCAATTTTTGGTCAACTTGTCCTCGAATAGCTTGAAGAAACAACCATTGAACAACCCCAAAAGTTCAGTGAATTTGTAGATTTCTGAAGTCAATTGCAGCCCTAAACTAGGGCAGTCAATACTGCTCAAAATAGAGGTTAGATCACCTTGATTCTCATTCCAAAAATTGTGGCCTACCTAGAAGAGGCAACCACACCCAATCCACATTTCTGGAAGGTCAACGCTTGGTCAATGTTGGTCAAAGAGATGAACTGCTGCCCTAACATCCTTCCTTTTGCGTCTTCTTTTCCCTAGGACATCTTCCTTTCAGCCACACGTGTGAGAGAGAGAGAGGCTCCTTTTATGCGTAGAAGAGAGAGAGAGACAATATGAGTGAATTGAATTGTCCAAATGAGGAGGATGCTCCTTGTATTTATATGCAAATGTTGAGGTTGAATAGACATGACTATTGGGCTTCTGAGCCTACAAAATTTTGCTGGCCGACCTTGATAATTTGTCCATAATCAAAATAAATTCATATCTTTATAAATACTTATCAGAATCGGATGATATTTAGATCAATCCTACACCTCTCAATGAGAGGAATCTAGGAAAAATATTAGAAACCATAAATATGATGATCCACATGGAGTTTGGCCTTAGTTTCCAATTTTAACACTCCCTCTCAACTAGGGAGAACTTCATCTATCAGACTGTCGCTGCTATCCATCCATCAAATGCATTGTTCTATATAGATTGACCCCACTCTGTTGTGCTCTACTATGCTCTTCTCTACTGTGCTCGAACTATGAAGAAGAAGAAATCATCAAGGATGTATAATACCATCCTCCACTGACCCAAAGTCAATCTCAGAGTGTGAACCACTCTTACTAATCCCATATCAGTATCATTGGTCCCAGATTAATGGAGGTCATCCTAGCATAGGGAGTGTTGTAGATACAACAATGCATCCATCGATAGTACTACTATGGTCCCTATCCTCATTTCCCTTCTCATTGATCAGGTGAGAGGTACTTCCCATGAGTCCCAGATTGCATGGGTAGGATGCCTCGACAAGAGAACTAATCATCCTATCCACAAGAGAACAAATCATCTTGTCCAGTGGATGCCATAGAGAACTAATCATCCTGCTCCACAATTTCCATGGATAATGAATCATCCTGGCCCACAAGAGAACTAATCATCCTGTGCCACAATCACCACGGGGTGTCACAGGGGAGGGTTGAACCTTTACCTTGTACATAGTGCACCACCAGGGGATAGTGAGTCACCCTGTGGTCACATGTCGCTCCAAGAAGTACCCTGCGCCCTCCTAGAGATCCCAATGCTGAATACATCATAATCAACTCTCATAAGAGGGTCTCTAAATTACACCGAGTCATTCTCGAAAAGTAAGGAATTTGACCTTTCCTAGGGGCTTTATCAGAATGTCAGCGACCTATTCATCTATACTAATATGTTGGAGCCTTATTACTCCTCGTTGCACCATATCTCGAATATAGTGGTACCTAATATCGATATGCTTGGAGCGATCGTGAAATACGGGATTCTCTGATAAACGGATCCTGCTCTGGTTGTCACATAGAATCATGGTGGTATCCAATATAAATCCAGACAACGCACTAAAGAGCTGCCGCAACCAAACTGCCTCACAGGAGGCCATGTTACCAGCAATGTATTCTACCTCGGTGATGCTCAAAGCCACCAACTTCTACTTCTTGTTCATCTAGGATATTGAGGCAAATCCCAAAGATAAACAACACCTAGAAGTGCTCTTTTGGTCCACCACACTGCCTGCCCAATCAACATCAGTATACCCAAGTAGTCTCACATCTTCAGCATTATATCTCAACCCATGAGTGATTATGCCATGAAGATATCTCAACAAATTCTTGGCACCATACCAATGTGAGTGGTGAGGCTCAACCATATGTTGACTCAAAGTGTTGACTGCAAAGCACATATCCAGATGGGAGTTCACCAGGAACATTAATGCTTCGATGAGTTGATGATACTCGATAACATTTTGTAAAACAGGTCTGGCAACATTACCACTTAACTTCTTTAAGTCAAGCTCCATCGAGGTAGTTACGGGCTTGCAGTCCACCATATCGAATCTTTCCAATATCTTCACCACATATTTTCCTTGAGATAGGAAAATCTCCCTTGGTTTCTACCAAACTTCCAGTCCTAGGAAATAGTTCATAAGTCTTAGGTCTTTCATCTCGAACTCAGAAGCCAGCTCCCTCTTGAATTCATGAATGAGAGGGTCTACACCTGTTAGAAAGAGGTCATCAACATAAAACACCAGTATGAGAGGCTTGCAATATATAACCTTAAAGTAAAGGTTAGGGTCAGCTTCAATTCTAGTGAATCCAAACTTCATCAAGTAGCTATAGATTCTCTCATACCATGCTCGGGGTGCTTGCTTTAGCTCATAGAGGGCCTTCTTCAACCTGCACACATGAGATTCTTGATCATAAATTTCAAATCCTTCGGGTTGCTCCACATAGACCTCCTCTTTGATTGAACCATGTAAGAATGTTGTATTCACATCCATTTGATGTAGGTTCCATCCTTTTGAAGAAGCAAGGGCTATGATCAAGCAGATAGTGGTATATCGGGCAACAGGTGCAAATATCTTGTCATAGTCTATACCTTCCTTCTAGGAGAAGCCACGAGAGACAAAACAAACCTTATACTTTTCCACACTTCCATCAGCTACAAGATTTATCTTGTAAAGCCATTTTGAAGTGACAACTACTTTGTCCTGGGTTCTGGGGACCACATCCCAAACATCGTTTTTCATAATGGACTCATATTCCTCGATCATAGAATCATTCCATAATTGATGCTTGAAAACATTTGTCAATGACGAAGGCTCATTTTGGATGATCGTGCTCATGATGGTTAGGTATCCCTGATACCTGTTCGACTTCTTACTTTCATGGAAGGTTCCACGAAGATTCCTTTCTTTCTAGATGCACCCAATTTATTCCTTTTCTCTTTCGGCACATGAAAATATACAGGGCTTCCAAAAATTCTAAAATGAGATACGTCATGTTTCTTACTGGTGAACATTTCATCGGGAGTCTTGGAACCCAATGCTTGATGAGGGCATCAGTTTTGTACATATATGGACGTATTTGCAGCTTCGGCCCATAGAAACTTTGGAGGTCTTTGATTACGGAGCATAGCACAAACAACTTCCACAATTGTATGATTTTTCCTTTCTGCCACACCATTTTGCTCAGGAATGTAAGGTGTAGTAGTCTCCCTCTTAATGCTAGCCTCTTTACAAAAGTCGTGAAACTCATCGGATTCATATGTAGTCCCATTATCAGTCATTAAAGTCTTGATCTTCTTTTTGGTTTGATTCTCGATCAAGGCTTTGAAGTGTCGAAACCAGGAGAACACTTCATCCTTCTTTTTCAAGAAGTGTATCCAAGTCTTGCAAGAATAATCATCTGTAAAAGTGAGGTAATATAAAGATCCTCACAAGGACTTCACAGGCATCATACCGGATATGTCTGAGTGAACCAATTGCAATATATCGGAGGTCTTGCTTTGGCTTGAGGGGAATGGTCCCCTTTTGAGCTTTCCTTTGGTACATCCTGGACATATAACTTGCTCTAATCTAAACTCGGGTATCCTGGTCACCATTTTTCTTACGTCGGGTAGAGTTTTATAATGAAGGTGAGCAAACCTTCAATGCCATAGTTTAGACTAAAGAGATGTGTCATAAGACGTGACACCCATCAGACTTCCACTGACCTGATATAATGAATCAACTCAAAACTCGAGAGTAAAAGCATCTTTAAAGTTCTTCTTCCATACATGTACCTTGCCATCACTGAAGGCCACCTTGTAGCCTTTATCTTCCATTGTCAAAATGGACACCGGGTTCTTTTTGAGTTCAATTACATATAATACATCTTGTAAGAGGATGGTATTACCCTGATTCAATTGAAGAGTGACATTTCCTATGCCTTTCACGAGAAATTTTGAATTATCTCCAAGAACAATTTCTAGGTTGGTTTCCTTCTCTATCAGATTATAGAGAGCTTCTTTGTAACCAGTGAAGTGCCCTTAGGCACCACTATCAATAAGCTAATTTCCTAGTGAGTTCAAGGGAAAAGTAGTAGATAGAGCTGTTGGTAGATAATATTCATCGTGCTTATTGTTAACAATGTTAGATTCATACCTGGAATTTCTTGCCTTTTTCAAAGGTTGTCCTCTTCCTTGATTTATAGCACTTCTTTTACCTCTGCCATTTGACCTGCCATTCCTTTGATTGCCTTGAGAGGGATTTTTATCATCGTCCTGATGTGAGTCCCTTTTATCAGGGAACCCCCAGCATAGTGACCCGTTTTATTGCAATTGTAACATCATCCTTTTCTTCCACCCTTTAGTCCAACCTTTCCTTTGAATTTAGCCCCAAAATTTTTACTTCTTTTAGTATGAGAAGAAAAGGCAGAGGGATGACCTTTAAGTATGGGCATTTCTTGCTCTTACATCCTTGTTTCTTCTTGAATGCATCTAGCCATTAATTCCTCAAATCCAGAAATTACGTTATTATTGAGAAGAGTAGTCCTGAATATATACTATTCAGATGGTAGTGTTCTATGAATTGTGAGTGTCATTTCTCTATTAGGAATTACTTCCCCAATAAATAGGGGATCGTTCTTAATCTCGGTGATCCTTAAGAAATATGCTTGCATACTCTCATCTTTTCCCTTCTTAATTTCCTTCAGCTTATTTCTAAGAAACAAGACTTGATTTGCATCATTAACTCTAAATAAACTCACCAGTCTATCGTAGATTTCCTTGGAGATGTTTAACTTGGAAACATAGGCCACCAAGCCCTTGTCGGTAGAGTCCTGGATGGTCTTTCTTGCTTTGAATTCTCCCTTGTCCCATTTGTTCCTAGCAGTAGCGGATGCATTTGATGGAGGCTCAACAATTCCGCCTCTCACATGGTCCAACACTTCCTATTCTTATAATGTTAGATCGAGAGACATTTTCCATCCATGATAGTCAAACTTCTCATGGAGTTTGTCTTCAGCAGGGAAGTGTGTTGAGGATCCCATGAGTTTTTTCTTCTTATTAGCCACAGATTAGCAATCACATATACATTAAGTAAAGTCTAGATAGAACATTAAATGACCAACAGAAAACAAGCCAAGACAAGAGACGCAAGATGTGGCGGCTAGCCAGGGACAAACCCCAATGCGAGGAAACCCTTTTATCAAATATTTTTTATCTTCAATCGTTCAGCAGAGAGAAATAATACAAAATCTGAATTCTATAATTTTATATCAGCAACAACAAACCCTAGATCATCAAAGTCAAACTTGGTCAGACTAGCTAAATTGACCTCTAAAATACTTGGTTAATTTCTGGTCAACTTTTCTTCGAACAACCTAAAGAAACAACCATTGAACAACCCTAAAAGTTCAGTCAATTTGCATATTTCTGAAGTCAATTGTAGCCCTAAACTAGGGCAGTCAATACCAGTCAAACCAGAGATTAGATCACCTCGATTTTCGTGCCAAAAATTGTGGCCTGCCTAGGAGAGGCAACCACACCCAATCCGCACTTCTGGAAGGTCAATGGTTGGTTAATGTTGGTCATAGAGATGACCTGCTGCCCTAACGTCCTTCTTTCTGCGTCTTCTTTGCCCTGGGATGTCTTCCTTTCAGCCACACATGTGAGAGAGAGAGAGAGGCTCCTTTTATGCATAAGAGAGAGAGAGAGAGAAGGTGAGTGAATTGAATTGTCCAAAGAGAAGAATGCTCCTTGCATTTATATGCAAACATTGAGGTTGAATAGACATGACTGTTGGGCTTCTGAGCCTACATAAGCTTGCTGGCTGACCTTGACAATTTGTCCATAATCAAAATAAATTCATATCTTTATAAATACTTATCAAAATCGGATGATTTTTAGATCAATGCTACAACTTTCAATGAGAGGAATCTAGGAAAAATATCAGAAGCCATAAATAAGGTGATCCACATGGAGTTTGGCCTAGTTTCCAATTTTAACAATGGATTTTGAGCATGGGCCCGCATTCCTAAATAGAAGAGAAAAGATTTGGAGGCTTAACGCAAGACATGCATGTTTGTTGGATATTTTGATGAAGTCAAAGGGTATAGATTGCTTGATATCAACATTGAAGAGTTCTTTAATGAAAGGAGTGTAAAGTTTGAAGAAGATACTTTGCATGCACCACCAAATGAACCTGTTACAAAGCTTCCCTCTCCAGTAATTAATGCAGATGATACTTCATATCATAATTATGATCTAGGTGAGCGTTTTCTTATGACACAAGTTGGACCACTAGTTGTTAAACATCAAGATAATATTTCCTCATGCAATTTAGAAGATTCTCCACCACCTTCAGCACAAAAATGGCTCAAAATGAGTGATCCCATAGATGATCTTGCCACTATACCCTAGTTTGAGGAAGCTCCACAAGCACACTTAATTTCAATTAGCTTTAATTATCCTTAATTATTGAATGTAAAACTAAACTAAACTTAATTACTTTATGTATTGATTCTCAAACCAATATTAAGTAATCAAATTCATTCTCTTTTCCAAAAAATAAATCAATTCTTACTGATATATACCATTATTCTTCCATTAAATCCTTCCATTAAATCCTTATGTGTGCTCTAATCATTTTAAAACAATATGTTATATTGCTTTACATATATAAATCCCACTATCCTAACTTTTTTCTTTAGCCTACATACCCCAATTTTATACTGAATACAATTAAAGATTCCCATTCTCCCAAAGAATCCTAGTTGCTAAAGATTAAATTATATCAAAAGAAGGATTAGTAATGCAGTCGGGTTGACGCGAAAGTCTAATGGGGAAAGTATTTGGTAGCTGGTATCTTCATTCCGATGATCTTGTCTACGATGACGACGATTTCTTCGAGGCCAGTTATTATTATTGTTATTATTTCCCCGCCAAGCTGGATTCTCATCATATTTCCAAGCTGATGGACAAATCAGTTTTCTTTCACTTTATGCGGTTTTTGTTTTAGGGATTTTGTGCCTGAATTTAGGCCACAACGTTTCCTGGGAGTTATATTTTCTTCCTCTATGTTGATGGACTTGTATGATGGGTTAGATCTGATGGTTTTTTTAGCTCCGTGAGAGTTTTATTTTTCAAATTTTGGGAAATTAAAACTTGGAACATAATACTTCCATGTTAAGTTCGAATTTAGAGTTGGCTTAAAATTTGTATGTGGTTGTTGACAGACGTTCTCAACTCCTATCTCTTATATGATAAGAACAAATAGTTAGATCTCAATCCAACTCTATCTATATATAGCACCATATTAGAGGCTCAGTCTGGGCCTATCACCCTCTCACATTAGGGCCAAAGGACAAAGCAGAGCAGTAAAGTATGTGATTAGCATGTGTTGATGTGTGTAGGATAGTCGTTTGTTCACCTAATTATGTAAGGAAAGGAGTTACAGTAGATAAAAAAAGATATGGCAGAATCTTGAACAGAGCTTCGTGATGGAGGCGATGGATTTGTCGAAACAGACAAAACCGACTGCCTGCATCCCAGGTTTGTCGATCCAACTTTAACGCACTGTAGGGAACGTCTGGACAATCATGTTGGTGTTGGAGATCATTTACAGCATCCTTTTCACCGATACTGATGTTCTGGGATATTGATGTTCCAGGACCTCTTCACGAGGTTCTCGTGAGGCACAGACATTCATTTTGCTTCAGACAAATATAAAGGTTATCCACACAATTTTGAGAACCTCCCCAACTATGGAGGACAATCAACGTCTTCAAGTTGTGGTATCGGTCGAGATTTACCTATCTTGGATTAAAGAAACAGAAAGTGTTAAACCTTATAAAATTTCAAGAGATCCGACTGGGATGGCTGGAAATCATCTTCTCGGATACAAAATACTTTAGAGAGTATTGTCAGAAATGCCCAGTTTTGAAGGAGGTCTGCTCTGTACATGCCAATTGCTGCAGAGGACCCAAGCCGAAGCTCCATGATCAGAGCATCACTCTCCGATTGGAAAAGTTATATGATGTATACCCATCTAATATCGGGCCATTACGAAATCAAGGAATTGCACTGGAAACGTATGCGAGCATTTAAGTACACCTGGCATTATCAGCACTTTTGGTGTCGATGGTTTCCATGCCCAGTGCAAATCATACATGAGTATGTAGTCCATAAAACTTTGAGGCATTTCATGCTCACATTCTGTGATTCAATGTATTTGTTGTTGTATGTATGACTATGTCATGGTAATTTTGGTGGTCATTTTAGTGGCATTAGTCTGACTAACTATTTTTACTAGTTTGAGTCTGTGTTGGAACTGATTTTTTCAACAATATACAAATTTATTTGTAGGAAGTATTGATTATTCTATATGATGAAGACTTGACAGGGAAGATGGTATCAAAGAATAATGGTTGGAGCTGTATCAGAGTTTCAGAGTTTAAATTTTCAATTTCTATCTCAAAAGTTAAGATGAATAAAATTATGGAAAAAAATAGTTATTTGTGTTGCAATTTTGGCGTGTGATGATGGTAGATAAATGGTGATTAGTTATCCATGTGAATATACGCTTAATCCTACATTTTGTCACTGTTATATGTAAACATGGTTCTTAATTAATAGAAATATGTACGATTTTTCTCAATGGGAAAAAACAAAAAAAGTATCCACTATCAAAGAATGCTAGTTACTA